>JAOPHQ010000108.1:0-57500 GCA_030340625.1 Merluccius polli | reverse complement strand
TCTGGAGGGCAGTTTTATGAATTCTGTAAAAATGGGATGAACAGGATCAGACACCACTTCATACATCCATTCCAGTTGTTTCTGCTCTTTCCCCAAATGTTTTACTGGCCATGTAATTATCACATAGTATGTACATAATTAACAATAATTAATAAATGTATTAATTAATAATTCAAAAAATGTGCCACATACAGAGATGTGACAGATAAAAGAGGTGGAGAGAAAACGAGAGATACAAAGTGAGATTGAGTGAGAATGTATGAGAGAGAGATGAAGAGAGAGAGAGAGAGCAAGAAAGAGAGTGTGTAATAAAATCTGAACATGAACAAGTGTGACACCAAGACGGTGCAGATCATGTAATACAAATGTCAACACAGTCCCCTCCTCCCCAAGACTGTGTCTACAACCCAGTGTAAAATCACATCGTAATTGCCAAATATTTGCTGTGGCCATGGGCTTCCCCCTATGCGAGTCATTGTTGCTTGCTGCTGTTGTCGGTGTGTGTGTGTGTGTGTGTGTGTGTGTGTGTGTGATGTTACAAGGTGAGCAAACCGAGCCAGGCGGCCGGGGTGACCCGGGGTCAGGTGGGGCACATCGATGCTACGCAGGGCCAACCGGTGATGACAAAACCCTCACCTCTGTGAAGCTTTCACTCCCACACTCCCCCCCCCCCCCCCAGGAACCTCCACACACCAGCACAGGGAAATCTTCAGACACTCAGACAAATATTGAGTGTCATAGTGTCTACTAGACCAGTGGTTCCCAAACCAGTCCTCAAGGACCCCCTGTACTGCAGGTTTCTGCTCCAACCTTACTCCTGCACCCCTGATTCAATTAAGGTGTCATGAAATGTGTAGCCCTTAAAGGTATGCTTATATTTTATATCTACCATATGACCAATAACTAGGGTCACACTAACCTCGGTGCCTGTCTGCAGACGAAGGACAGAGTCATGAGCTATGAGCAGAGGCATGTAAGCATGGGGGGAGCTCCTCAGGATCGGAATGACTGCGTTGTTGGTTACATGTGTGGAGTAGATAGTGAGGTCAGATGATGGCGAAAAACAGGCAGGATTGTCGCTGTACGTGTACGAATCTTTTAGATAAGACCCGGAGGCGACAATCTGGCGCTGGAGCCAGACACCACAAGGACGAGGGGGGAAGACGTCAACAGCCAGCCCTTTATGACGTTTTCACTGTTTGTGTATATAACTTCCTGGGTCAGGGATAGTTGGTGCTCAGACTCATTTTCAATCATTCTTTTTACCTTGAAACTGCCTCTCACAACACCCTTCATTGAGTCAGGTGTGCAGAAGTAGAGCTGGAGCAAAAACCTGCAGGACAGGGGGTCTTTGAGGACAGGGGGTCCTTGAGGACTGGGTTGGGAACCACTGACCTAGTGCACCCTATCACAAACATCAATGCAGACGATTATAAAAAGGACCCAGGCAAAGGAAGAATGGACAGGGGGTCCTTGAGGACAGGGGGTCCTTGAGGACTGGGTTGGGAACCACTGTATTAGACCAGTGGTCACGGACAGAACTTTCTTAGACTTAATAAAAATGCAATACAATATAATATATTATAAACAATATAATATAAAATATACAATATAAATACAATTTAAAATAAATAAAAATGTTCATTACCTGGTCACAGTTGTAAGACAACAAGACACAGGAGGACCCTTGGATATTTCCTTACTTGGCATTGCTTACCTCTGGGACAAGTGTAGTTCGTACCTCATATTTAGTATTGGGCTAGAGGCCCGAGATTATTGGTTGAACTCTTTTTTACACGCTTTGGTGGTTGTAGCAGTAGATGGGTCAGGAATTGGGGAGCAGTTTAGTTCACCAAGTACCACATTATATCTGTTCCATGGAGGTGGTGCAGTCGTGTGCAGACATGCGTATGGTGTACATATTAGGACAGCACCAGACTTCAAGCATCAGATACTTCAGGAAATACGGCTTCAGGTCAAAAGTATATCAGTTCTGCTGTATTGTTGTACAATACGGCAACGTGTCTTATTCAAAACGGCTTCAGACTCAGACAACATGGCCTTCGACAAAACGGTGTCGGAGTAGAAGATGATATAACACAAAAAGTTGTCAGAGTCAGACAACACAGTGTTAAAGTATACGGTATCTGACAAAACTGCATCCAATATCAAACTCCAACGTTCCCACCACGGATGTACACTTAATTATGCAAACGTAAAAATGAATGTAAGTAAAAATGAATGTAAGTGACTTAACAATTCTACCAATATATACCAAGTCATGTCAGGTCGGGGAGATCACCCCTTAATTTTTTGTTTTTGGTGCAGAGTAACCATGGCACCCAGCATAAACCAGCTATCACCACACACTCAGGAGGGAGCCTCTGTCATGGCAGCACATTACATCTGCTCGGCTTTTAACATCTTGCCATCGCCAATAAACACATCTTCAAACCAATGTCATTTTCTTTGAGTGCAATAAGAACAGTGTTTCCTTACTACCCTTCCTAACTTCATAAAATTTAAGTGTTTATGTGCTAAAATACAACTGCCGTTGTTGTGTATCGGTGTGGACGGCGTGTAGCCTGAGGCCATGTTGTCTGATTGACAACTTTTTGTTCGTGTTGACCGAGTCTGAGGCCGTTTTGAATGAGACACAATGCCGTATTGTGCAACAACCGAGACCTTATATACTTTTCCCCCGTGACCTGAAGCTGCATTGCCTGAAGTAATACGCGTGTTGAAGTCTGACGATGTCCTAATATGTACACCGTACATGCGGTGAGAGTATCCTGTCCTGATGACTCTTGTTGAGGCAGACACTCTTTTTTTTTTCCCGTTTTGTTTGTTGCACAATGCAATACATTTTGGGGCAGGTCGCTGTAGTCTCGCGTGGCATTGTTTCAGAAAACAAACAAAAAAAGAAAAGCCAGCAACATTGGTACTTGTTAGGCTTTGCGCAACACCAACCTACGCATAATATCCATTTTGGGACCAAACCACCTACACATAACATTGCCTTTTTTTTTCCTGTACACAAAGGAACCCTCTCATCTTGTCATTTTCCTTTTGTCTATCTCTCGCTCTCTCTATTCCCACTCTCTATTTTGTTACTTCCTCTGGCTGTGATATTCCCCTCGCCCCCTCCCTCTCCCCATCCACCACCCCCTCATCTCCTCTTATTCTCAGTAGCTCTCCAGCATGGCTCCAACGCAGCTCAATGCGACAGCAGTAGGCTGTGGTGCACATCAACAGAAGGGGTCGGTTGCGAGGGAGGGAGGGGTGCGGGAGGGTACGGATGCCCACCTATTAATTAGCCAGCGTTTTGAAAGCGCTTTGATCCCTTATAGGTCCCCTGTCGTCTGGAAATGCTTTCTGCCCTTTTAAAAGCTGCAGCTGCGACCGAGAGAGAGAGAGAGAGAGAGAGAGAGAGAGAGAGAGAGAGAGAGAGAGAGAGAGAGAAGGAAAGAAGGGAGTGTTCTTTCAAGTGAGCCAGGGACCCTCAGGCTGTGTGCTCCCACTTACCTCACCCCTGGGGGGGGGGGAGTCTGCCCCTGCAATAAAATAAAATAAAATAAACTTTTTTTTTCCCCCATAGTCCTCGGACCACCACCGATCCCACCCTCTCACTCTCTCTTTTTAAAGTTTTGGTTGTCACCAAGGCAACAGCATGATCATGCTCTGTACCTGTGATGAGTAGATGTGAACGGGGCACTGGGGCGACTATGGCTCTTGAGATGACATCTCTCCACACATAGCCAGTGTCCTTCTTCAGCACGTCCCACGTATATTATCCTCCGAGCACCACGTGTGGCGTTACCATGCATGGGATCCCAGAGGACACGTTTTGAAGCGATGAAGCCAGGACGGCACACGCTATGGCCGGCGAGCCTCCGGCTCCTTTGACGTATTGTTTATCTTTTTTTTTCTGGGCAGCGGTGAGTGTCCATGTCTCTACCCCATACAGCAGGACGGATTTGACAGTGGAGACGAAGAGGTTGGCTTGATCTTCCTGAGCTTCCTCCTTCTAGTTTTGAGGTCCTTCAGGGTGGATGAGATCCAGGCACTATGGTAGCTGAAGTCTTCTTCCACTTTGAGGGTCTCTCCACTGCTGGTGCACACGACATACGTCATTAGTGTTGAAGGCCGTCCAGTGATGGCCTTCCTCAATGTGTGGTCGAGTACAATAATGAAGAGGGAGGGAGCGAGAGTGTCGCCCTGCAGCACAATAGCGAGGGAGAAAAAGGGTTTGAAAGGTAAGAATAAAATATGTAATTTATGTTCTCTTTAAAACAAAATTACATATCTTTCCCTTTTTTCAATAACAGAAATGAGGTCATCTGTCAAGTCAGATTTACTCTATTTACGTTCTATTTTTATTTCTAAGTTAGAATACTATTTTGGTTCAGTATCAGGTTCGTATCAGGTATCTATTAATGTATTACTATTTAAAAATTTAACACATATTTATGTTGGTAATCAGAATATTTTAATCCTATTACCTCCTTGTATTTTAAATCCCATGTATTAACACCTCTATCCCAACAGGTGATTCCTTTAACTCTTTTTAACTCTTAACTCAACTCAAACCCATTTCAAATAACACTCAATTTAATTTAATTAATTCCATGACCAACCTCTCTTCTCCCGCTCTCCCCCTTTAACCTTCCAACCGGAACCACAACAACAACCCCAACACCTCCAAAACGTCACTCCCTTGACCCGCCTCCCCCCTTGCCTCTAACCAACCACAGGGTCACTGAGCACATTAACACTGGTGCTTAACAATACTAATGAACATAATAACACACATTTTAACAGGTTCGCTACACTGCTCCCCCCTTACAAAATCCCTCGCCCCGAAGGATCAAAAAAAGGTGCCCAAGCTTTCGGGTCAAGCCATTCAGAACTGTAATTTCTTAAGGTTGCTGCCTGTATTAATTGGTGACAAAGTGCAAAATCCAGAAGATGAGGTCTGGCAGTTAACTCTCTAACTTAAAGATATTGTTGATATGATTTGGCGGCAAAAGATTCCATTGTCACAGGTAGCCTATCTTGACATTGAAATCCAAGAATATTTGGAATCAAGGAAGTGTTTATTTAAGTGTTAAATCTCTGCACGCCACGACATAATAGGGGGAGATGTGATTGGGACAGGATATCACTCTGTAGTCAAGCAATTGCAAAATAGGATAGAGAATGTGAAGCGATCTACAACCCCATCAATAAGAAAATGAAATAGCACTGATGAGTCCGACACAGACAACCCTCCAGAATGGAGAGCAGCAATCCAGGTCACTTATGGCTGCATTAAGTGGGATTTAAAATTCCTGCCCCTTGGAGAGACCCCAGAGAGCCAGCAGGAGAAGAACGAAATACTGGAGAGGATGTCTCAGCAAACTGATCCAAATCCAGAGGAGGCCAAACTTCTATTGAAGTTGACTTTCTACACACAGCGTAAACAAGTCAACCAGGGGAAAATATAATAATACCTCCTAGAAGAGTAGCCGTTTTAGTTTGATGAACTTGGCATGGCAGTCTTCAAGTAACTAACCAGAATTGGGCTTAAAGAAACTTTCACACAGAACGTGGATCTGAAGGGGAAACGGCTCCTGGACTACATGGATACTGTGTGTGAGCACAAGAACAAACAGTTCCTACAGGCTGTAGCAAAGTTTAAAGTAAAGAGAAGAGAGTTGAGTGGTTGCTCTGAAGCCGTCAAAGAGATGGTGCTGCTGTCCTACTTTGATGAGAAGGAAGACACAATGTTCTGTTATGTGGAGGACACAGGGGAAGTACAGATGGACCAAGTTCACTTGACTCCAACCATTGTTGTGTGTGGTAATTTAACATTATTTTTCTTTCTTTCATTTTCTCAACTGTATTTCTCTATTCTGTCTTCATTTGTTTTTTTACTCTTTTCCATCTTTTTGGACACAAAATCATGTTGTACAATTTTTTTTTGTTACTGTAAGCTCTTAAGGCTCCTTAACATGCCTTACATTTCTCTCCCTTAAACCTGCACATACACTTATTTCTGTATTAATAGTAAGCAATAAATTGACCATGAACTACATTTTTTTCATGAAATGTTTGTTTTTGGGGTTTTTTTGTTAGTTTTTTTGTTGTTGTTTTTTTCTTTTTAGGATGATCCTGCTATTCTTCAGGACAGTTCATGCTGAGTGTGGATCGAAATATTGTACACAACAACATCCCCTCCATCTCTGCCCTGTGCCTGATATTTGGGAGCTATTATTGCTTCAACATCCATTACCCATCAGAGCTTGCATAAACCTTTGATTGGCTTTATCCAACATTTTCACTTAACTGATCGGAAATAAATCTAAAGTAGCTGCTGCAGTAACTTTGGGGTTAGAGGACTTTTCATTTTACCTTTTTAGGGTTAGCGTTAGGGCTAACCCTGTTTTAAGTGTGTTGTGTTCCATCATTTATATGTCTGCTACTTTATACCATGAGGCGGCACTCATAAAACATGTACTAGTTGAGATGCTGCGTATAGAGAGCTACAGAGTCAAGATGGCTACTTCTGAATGTACGATACTGTGCCACTACGGAGAACTATTTCTTGCTGCATTGTTATCCGCAGCGCTTGTTAGACTCCGGCGTTCTTTTATTCATGAGCCTACATTAAAGTGGCTTTAAAATAATGGCTTGAATAAAAAAATTGTGATTGATTGTGAGGTTTTTTGGTTGTAAATGAAGCTATTTTATTATTAATACATTTGTTGTCCGTTTTTCTTCTATTTCCCAAGGTTTTTTTTCTCCATCGACCCAGAGAAGGGCATTAAAATGGAGACAAACAAATCCCGTTTTCACGTGAAGCCCACGTGTTCCTGTACCTCAATTTGAAGAGCATGTTTGAAGGTATTGGTACATTTGTTCTATTTATTCTAATACGGAAATGCAGTAATCCTTAAAGGCTGTTACAAATTATTACATTTATTCATAAATAACCCCTTAATTGTCCTTCTTGCCCTCTGTCTATTTTCCTTCTTTCTCTGTCTTTCCAAATATGCATATTGAGAAATGACATATTTTTGTATTCACTGCTTTGAGGATAATACATTCTTAGAAAGGTTATCGGATTTTTTAAAATGATTTTTCAGTGCAGTAACTCTTAAGGTATATCTAGCTTCGCTTTTCAATTTTTAAATGCTTCATCTGTGTACACTGTTACATGTTTCACATTTCTGGTAAAAGTCAAACATCTATAAGAAGGCAGTGCAGTTTAGAACTAATCATCATCAAGATCGAAGATCAATAATCCCAACAGGCAATGAAAATTATTTTTTACAGTTTATATTGGAGATTGATATTAGATAGCAGTCATATAACAGGAATGAATGCCTTTAAATTGTAATAATGAATATATTTACACACATTTTAATTGCAGTATTTAGATGTTGATTTCACTGTAAACTCTTGTCATCAATACTTCAAAAGACACCACATTATAAACAACTTTTGAGTAAAATTTGCAGAAAGGTTCAGTCTTATAATGAGGCTTTTACAGGTAAACAATGTTGTTTGTTTGATATTTTTTTCAGGGAAATTGAATGGGATTCAATGTACAATAAGTGACAACTGTATGTCAATCTTACTGAAATAATTAGTTCAATAGCACCGTGGTCATTCTAATTTAGCAGTAAAGGGCTGTTGAATTTACTAGTTTAAAATTGATTTTTTTGTAGATTACAACAGTTAAACTGTAGAATGTACGGGTTGTTCTGTAAAGTTTACATTTTTACCGTATATTTTACAAAATTATTCTGCCGACCACAGCTGCCACAGTTTTTCCGTAAAAGCAGTGTTTGTACAGTGTATTCTAGGTACACAAAGAGGCATGCCAATGATTAAAGGAAATGCATTTTCCCCTTTTTCATTATTTACCAAACACACATTGTTGGCAACACAAAAAAGGCCGAACCGCAGCATTAGCAAATCCCTACAGCCTTCTGGGGATATCATTTATCAGCGGATGACATTAAAGTTGAATGTGTGATTGTGACTCAGATCTGAAGAGGCCTATACCTGTGCATGAATGACTGGGGTTTTATTTTAAAAGGGGCCCTATTGTCCATGGAGCAGCCGCATGCAGGCTCTGTTCTGGCAGAGCTTCTATGCTTGCCTTGCCTGCTTCATTATGACACACAGCCAGGCTCACTCAACACAATGCACATGGTGCTCTTTGGATGCACTGATTGTATGTGTGTGTGTGTGTGTGGGTGATTGTGTCCGAGAGTAGGAAGGGAAAACCCTGAGGTGTAAGGAGATAATTGTGCTGCTACCAATAGGGCCTGTGCCTGCTGTAAAACCAAAGCAGATTCAATTCAACAACAAAGTGAGATTCCTGGAGTGTTTCCAGGTGACTGTTTTCATATATGTATGCATGGCTGTACAGTATGTGTGTGCAAGTGTGTGTGCACACGCGCATGTTTGTGCATTCATGTACAAGAGATAAGTGGTGAGATATGTGTTTGACATACGGTATATGTGCTTTCTATGTTCTTTCAAAAGTGATCTGCAGTGATTTCCCAGTACTGTGCAGTAGAGTTGAAAAGCGTTGCAAACCAAATATGCTGATTTGTTGTTTTGCTTGTTTTGCAAGCGTAAACAATTTTTATGACTTAGATTCACCTTGTAACTCTATGACCTCATCTGTCCCATTCCCATTCCTTAACTTCATAAATATATAATAATACGAATTGCAGTGCATATATGCAATGCATATTTAGCAATGTAAATTACATAGCATCAGAAATGTATGCTGTTGTTTTACTACATGTTTATTATTTTGGGATAAATAATTTATGTCACCTTTTTTATAAAAAAACAAAATGGAAAGGCAATTTATTTTCACTTTTTTGACAAATATCTTCTCTTGCCCTTATCTTTTGATTATACTTTTTGACCCACAATTGTGTCTCCCTCTACTTCTTATACGTGCATACCAAGTCAAGTGCTGCAGTCGCCATGACAATAATGATAGTACATAATTAGGGTTTCATATCCCTCAGCCTACTCTGTAATTGCAGTCTATAAACCAGAAATCTCCATTTTGCATGTTTCTCAATATGAGAGAAACTCATTAATTGCAGACAATAAGGATTATGGTTACGCAAGCCTAAGTGTATTGTGTGAGCGGGAATAGAACGGAGCAGAGCAGCTCTTCCTGTGTCCCTCACCGCAGACACTCATCTGCATCTGCATTCCCTTCTGTCATTATTAGCACATCCTATTAGCATCCTGATGCAACCACTCGATGTATTTCTTGCTAGTGTTCATCTCATGTTGTTTAATGTTCATCAGGGACACTGAAGGAAACGCTAATTGTTTGTCATCACCAGACATATATTTTATTGTAGGCCTACATATTTCCTGACAGGGTCGTATTTGAAAAAGGGGGTTGTAGTGATGGTGGGGGGATTATAAAGAATTAATTTGTATGGAGGCCCACGGAAGACACCCCACCCCGTAATTGTATGAATGTGTAACATGAACTATGTCTCCGTTGAATCCCCAGACAAGGTCAACATTACTCTCCTGTTATTTGATTGCACGTATGCACACACACGCGTAACCAAATCAGCCGGGTACAGGAGGGGTTACTGTTTTCCTCAAGATGGATATAGGCTGAAGCAAAGCGTGTCCCACCAGAGAAAACATTTATTATCTTGAGCATTTCTTACAGATCGTTTCTCAAATTAAATAAGTACGGGGTGGGTGGGTGTAGGGGTGGTGTGCTGTGGAGTAAGAAGAAGAGAAGAAAAAAAGAAATTGGGTGAAAGATTAATCAGAGAAAACTCTATTACCGTGACAAAAATACATTCAAGAGGAAGTTGTCACATGATGAATGGCTAAATAAAACATATAAACAATACAAAAATTAAAGCATGAAGGTAAAAGAAAAAAAATGCATAGAAAATAAAATATACCTGAGAGTCAGCAGAGAGGTGGGTGTAGACCCCCCCCCCCCCCCCCTCATTCCCAGGACGTTACTTTCTCTTCATTTATTTAACAGCTGTCCAGGACTGTGCCCGGACATAAACAAGCACAGCTCTCCTGTGAGACGGCACCTCATCTAATGATTATGAAATGCATGATCAACTGCAGCCTATAGCTCTCACACACAAACACACACGCACACGTGTGTGTGCGCGTGCACATGCGCACCCTCACTTATGCAGATACAAAAAAAAGGCTCCTCTTTCCATGTCCCATTACGCACCACCATTTCAAACAGCATCCCTTCTGCTGCCTTCCTCACTGCAAATAACCACACACACACACACACACACACACACACACACACACACTGTTGCAGCATTTGGTGGGAGGTAACAATAACTTGTTTTGTTCAAAAGATATAAAGTTAATGAAAAATGGAAATCACAAGTCCATTTAAATTGTAGCCTAGCGAAGCCATTATTTTTTGCAAAATAAAGTCAAACTGTTTTTTGTGTATATCTCTGCATTCCAATGAGGAGCTGCACATTTCAGTGTGGCAAAAGCTTCAAATTAATATTTCATATTTTAACCTGAGCCTGAACCATGACACATTACCCCACAAGTTGTACTGATCCTAAAAGATCTGCCTATTTTAAGATGATTGGCAGGATAATGTAACAGTGGTTAATAACCACGTCTAGACCATTGAGATGAATGACATGTCTATAACTGTGAGTATTCTTGCTTTCAGCAAAATCGTGAAAAAATCATCACGCCATACATAATTAATCACTGTAGCAGTCCGGTTCAGTCCATGCTTGGGTGTCAGAAGGAATCAAGACCACGGCTTGAGAGCCCTCAGTGGGAAAGTTCACCCTCCATGACCCCCCCCCCCCCCCCCCCCCCAACAGCAAGGTGGTACAAATCCCAGATGAGATCCTTATGGGGACAGTAGTGTCAGAAGGACGAGGCGAACTTGGAGAGAAAGTATTACGTATTTATTGCAGTACATATACATCAATCTGTCCTAGAGAGAAATGTGTAAAATCACAATACATACATTATTATTCCTTTTGACCATATATAGAGGAACGATTTGTTAAATATGAAAAATGAATACTTCTGAGATATTGATAAAACCTTAAAAAACGACTTACCTTTGGCAAAGTGAAGTTTAATTTCCCTTTTCCAACTCATCTCTGCTGCTCCAACTTTGTTTGCAGCGTCGTGTAGGCATGTCAAGTTATCCCCAGACTGCAGGAGCAGACAGTTGTGAAGTGAGGCATTAAAAGAGGGGGCCATATCGATCACTCCTGCTGCCCATGCTAGGGGACCAGCGAGCCGTAAACATCCAATGTGTGGAGGATGCATGCCTCTTGAATGAGCATCATAGGTCACAAGGCAATGGCTGTCCAATTCCGTGTGTTATAAGCCTGGGTGCTTCTTTACGTTGCTGTCTGCATACTTAAGGTTTTTTATACTTGAGGTTTTTTTTAATGATTAGTCATCGTGTCCTCAAATTAATTGGCGAGTGGTATGTATACACACTGGTAGCAGATGAGGTGTCATATCCCCCCCCACACACACACACACACACACACTATGTAAAGCGCTTTGGGTGTCTTGAAAAGCGCTATATAAATGTAATTAATTATTATTATTATTATTATTATGTCCAGTTTTAAGATCACATATGACATATCTCTATCATGTTATAGCCTAGATCAAATATCTGTCGTTTTTTTAATACTTGATGAAAGGATCACACACAAAAAAAATAGGGGAATCTAGAATACCTTTATTTATTGAACCTGGGAGGCACCGATTGCAATACTCTCAATATATATTGATTTTCCAAAGGATTTCTATATTTCTACATTAGAAAATGTTTTTCACATGGCAAGAAAGATTGAATATTGACTACAAGTGTCTAAACATTGTATTTTTTATTTATTTTTTTTTACAGATTTCTAAGCAATACATATTCATTTTTCCAGTTTTTTTCCTTTTTACCCTGTGGGCCTGCATTGTGGTCCGTTCGCACCATCTCACAGTAACCGTAATTCCCACCTTGGGATGTGGGAAAAAGTTTTTGTCACCTTCCAAGTTTCATTTCCCAGTCAGAGCTTACAGACAGATCCCATATCTCCGACTTGGGCAGAACTCATTTATCAATCAAATAAAAAATGTATCTCAAAGATAGAAAAATATCTTGTTTGTTATGTATTTGTATGTATGTATTTATGTTTATGGTTAATTTGATAGATAGTTATTATTATTAACAATCATGATACATCATCGAATCAACCCCCACCCAATGGTTTGTTTTTTTGCCGGATAACATATTTTCAATGGGCCGTACGTCACGTCCCTCCTTCCAAATCTCCCATATGCGTGGAACACTATCAAGTTGGAGCATTGGGAACTCTTCCCACATGGCGTGAATGCGGCGTTGGTCTTGGCCTGCACCAAATATGTGGTGAGCATCAGACTGCTTCACCTTGCTCCTCCTGATCAAGAGGGAAGCAATGGACGTGAACATGGGATTTCTCACCTGTCAGTCTCATTCATTTCATCATGACCACAGACGAGGATGGGGACATAGATTGACCTATAAACCTATAAAAGCTTTGTCCGCAAACTCCGTGAGCAAGTCCACCCATGGTTGTCAATCAATCACCTTCACTGCATGCATGTCTTCTCCCAATGGAGACAGTCAGTGCTTCCCCTCTGGCGTGGGATCCCACCACATTAACGGACTGAGCTATACTTATTACTTACCTCTCAATGGGCCATCACATAGTTAGTCAGGTTAGTCAAAAGAACCAAGGTGGTTGGTTTCCAAATTCTCCACTTGGGGATCTGATAGAATGTATGTATTGTGTGAACTAAAAAAAAAAACGTGTCTTTGAACATCGAAAACCATCACTATATGAAGAGTAATGGCATCATTTATGAGTGAAAGTAAGTGGTGAGTTGATGCTAGTGTTCGCCATCGAATTCGCCATTGAAGTCCTGCAGGTTTTTTTTTATTGGACGGAGCCATCAGACAAACCCCGTCCAGTGGCTGTGGAGCATCTTCCATGGATTATTATGGCAGCATTTCCCAGCCGTATGAAAACGTCGATGGAACGGCTCATTAGATGCGAAGCTGGATAGCGCCGGTGGAGCTAGGTCTAAGACCTGTGTTGGCATGGCACACACAGGTCTGGGCAGGCACACACAGGTTCCTCCCAAACTGCCATTACTCACATGAGCATTAGCGTCTGCTGGGAGGGCCATGGAACGGTTCCATTACAGCAGAATGTCTATGGCTTGAACTCCTGCCCAAAGCTGTTGGTCTTAAGAGATTTTTAGAGGATACAAATTCCAGTTGCGTTTTCCACTTCCCACATTTAGTCTCAATCAGCATCCATTTGATGTCAAAGACTTGAAATGTATGTACATATTTTATTACTCCAAAACATCTGGTAAGTTTTACGATGGTAGGCCACTGGAGTCTACATTTTGAAAGCCTTTACACAAAATAACACAATATTCTGAATGGCAAAGCACCAGTATTTTAATTAAATTCTGCATATAATTATATGACTCGACGTGACTGACATGCTGTTCATAAATTATGCAGTGGCTGCATTTCGCTGTTCTGCTTGGCTTTACTAGAATTCATGATTTTTTTTGTTTAACAGGGCATTTAAGCAGAGTGATTATGCACCTCTCTTTCCTCTTTGTCTGTGCCTCTCATTTTTACCCTATTGTATTGGAAACCTAGCGATACCTACCGATTCGCAAATAAAACATGAGCTTGCAGATTCATCTGGTTCCCAGGCTAAATGATCCTGTGATCTGTGATTAAAAATGCCTTCTAAAAAGCCTCATATATCAGTTCAGTATAAGCAGGTTAATGGCCTTCCCTCTTTAAAGTGTAAGTGAACCCCCTGTTTCAGCTCGAATTCAAACACTATGAGATTTTATACCACGGCCTGGGTAAATACTCAATTCTGATTGGCTGGAGGGGTGTTGATTAACATTTGATAACGCAGGGTTGTCGAAGCAGTCTTATCACCGTTCTAAATTAATGTGCCAAACGAAACGTTAATAACTGTCAACTTGGACCAGACTCGGATGGGACTACATTTAGAAAGCTTTTCTGTTGCCAGGTTGTTACTAAGATTGCCTATATTTACTGGAGTAATAAGGTAACGTCTGTTTTCCATATGAATCTTAGGTTCACTCATTGCGTTCCAGGCTTCAGTCAGACCTATATATTTCTCTGGTTATTTGCCATTTGTTTCCAGGAACACAAAAAAGTGCAAAATTGCCAGAATTGCCCCAAAATATGAACAACTCCTTTGACCCATGTGAACACAACTCGATACATGAAATGGTTGATGCCTTTAATAGTAACTTAAGCAATGCATTAGACAGTGAAGATTCAAAAGAGGTCACACAATAAAATATCACCATGGATAAATAGCACTATCCCTGCACTTAAGAGATCATGTAGAAAACAACCTAGAGATTCGCCGTAGCATCTTTAGGGCGCACATTAGTACTTACAACAAGGCTATTTGTTCTGAAAGAAAAGCTCACTTTTCAAAGATCATTGCGGACAATGGCAAGAATTCCAGAGTACTGTTTTTAACTATCGATTGGTTATCAAATCCTGCACCAACCTCTGACATTTTTAGACTGACCTGTCTCCAAATGTGAGGAATTTGCACAATTGTTTAATGACAAGATAACCATTAGAACTGGTATTGTCAGAAATACTTGTATTCCACATAGTCTGTCCTGTAACTAGGCCGGCAACCATGACGAATTTTAATAATATCTGATGAAAAACTCGACAGAATTATACAGAATTATAACACATAGTAAACAATCAACCTGATGTCTCAACCCCGTCCCTACAAATTTTTTAAAATTTTAATTTTTTTTTTAATAGTGTTTCCACATCAGTCCTAAAAATAATTCCCAATGCATTTAAAACTGCTGTTGTGAAACTGCTATTGAAGAAACCCAATCTGGATTATAATGTCCTAAATAATTAAAGGGCCGATATCCAATTAACCCTTCATGAGCAAGATACTTGAAAAAGTAGTTTTTAACCAACTAAACAACTTTTTGAATTCCAATCTGGTTTTAGATCCAACCACAGCACAGAGACAGCATTAACCAAAATAGTTAGTGATCTTAGACTCGACATTGCCGCAAACAAGGTCTCACTTATTGTTATTCTTTTAGATTTGAGTGCAACTTTCGACACAATCGACCATAGCATCCTGTTGGATCGTCTGGAAAAATGGGTTGGTCTCTCGGGACGTGTCCTAAACTGGTCCCGAACATACCTTACGGAGAGGCAATTCTATATTAGTCTTGGAGACTACGAGTCAGAGATATGACATCTCTTTTGGGGTTGCACAAGGAAGCTGTTTTGGTCTCCTTCTTTTTTCACTGTATATGCTGCCCTTAGGTAATATCATCTGAGAACACAATGGGCCCTATTTTAACGATCTCAAATGCATGGTCTGAAGTGCACGGCGCATATAGGGCGTGTCCCAATCAACTTTTGCTAAAAAATGGTCTCAGCGCCAGGTGCCTGGTCCAAAAGTGTTGTACTTAATCCCTTCATTAATCATGGATGTGTTTTGGGCGTAACGATGATGGCGAATTTGCCAGACGGGAAGAAGGAACGATGTTCAGGCGAGGAGACGGATCTGCTTGTGTGCAAAGTGAAGGTGCACGAGCAGACCATCTACGGAACGAGCAGGAATTCACCAAAGAGTTGCTAAACAAACCTAGGCAATGGCTTTTTACAGTGTTATAAGGACCATGAACAGGTCCTATTGGAACCCATTGGCATCGGAGAGAGGTTTTCTGTCGATGACCTCCCCATCTCCCAAGGAGGACACAGTATTATTAGCAGTGGTAATACAACACTTTTGACACACTAATAATTGTCTCTGGCATAATGTGAAATTGTCACATCCTGGTGTCCGACTTCTCATTTCTGCCAAATCGAAAGTTGGGTCCAATTAGAATAAAAAAGTTAAACTTTGATTAATTACTGTCGGTTAATATCATTGGCGCGGATGAAGTGCTGCTCACAGAGCGGCCGTCAATTTGCCTTCAAATGGAAGTTTTAATTTCAAAGCCTTTTCACATTTTGTGTCCTCATCAGTGTAGGAGCGTGTCCCCTCGTCCAGAAGAGTGTGTGGATATTATATCGTCACTCTGAGCTTCCGATATCATTTCCTCTGAAGGGCCCGTGCTGGAGACACATAATGGCCCCTTGTCTCCTCTCCTCATTCATGGATGGGCCTGATTATTCTCGTCTTTTCATCGCACAAATACCACTCCGTTTTTCTCGTTTGGTTTTTTTATTATTTTTAATAATATATATTCATAAAAAATACTTTGGGAGAGAACTTTTTCTTCTCTAGTGGCTAGTGGGGCCAGTCAATCAGATAAACTTCAAATGAGTTTGACCGTTTCTTTGGCATGTCCGGCACTGCTGTGTCAAGGTCATCCGTGGAGCTGAAATGATGGTCCCTTTTTTTCCCCGCGTATACTATATCCCACATTATTAATTGGATTGAAAGATTTCCACACACTTGCCTCCTGGCATAGAAAATTGGGTTTTGGAGACACAAAGGCAAAAAGGGCATAATTTACCAGTGAACAAATGTAAACATCTCTCTTTCATCTGAGTCAGAGCGTGTTGAAAGTGTTCCTGAGAAACAATTTATTCCGTGGTTACAACACCATTGACTGAAATGCCCCCCACAACGCTTTGGACAGCCTTTTGAAAGCCAACCTTTCTCATTTCCATTTTGATTCAAATATGAGACGAAAAAAAATACTGTGTCAGATATTGTGCTCCCTCTATTAGGAGCTTGAGTCAATGTTTTTTTTTTAATCTTACATGTGCCTGATGGTCACAATCAATTATGAATAGTGGCTATGAAGTTACCTCATCAGAATCTATCAGTTACAATGATGGATCACATGTTCACAAACTATGAATTAACTGAATACATTTTTGACACTATATCATAAAAAAAGGTTATATAAAAACTCATTGCACGCATACTGAAATTAATGCGAACACACACATAGGGACACATAATTATGGATGCAAGATACAAATTTGGGCTATGACAGACTGTACACCAATGTGTTTGTCTTCAAACAGTTAGCTTTGTCCACACTGTTGAGTCCATACGTTTGTTTATGTGAGTGCCAATATAGCTTTCTAAAATAATCACACTAATTAATCATGCAAATATGAATTTGGATTAAATCCAGTGAAATCCAATTTAAAAAATATGGCACATTCATGGTCAGCAAGATGGCACATGGCTCAGTTGCTATGGAAACAGTTTTTGGATATAGATATAGGTATTTTCAAATATAGATTCTGCTTCATGTCCATGACATTTTGCCAATCTGAATAGGATACATCGGTAGCCTACAGTAGACAAATCACATACTCTAGCAACACTCTTTGCAAATGCAGGAAAAAAAGTATAAAAGTTCCAAGTAAAAATGTTTATATTTCAAATTGAGATTCATGTTACCACATGTTTGAGCACTGTCATGGCCATAGCACAATATTTCTCCCTTCTTTCTTTCATTTTTTGTTTAACGCATTTTCTTGCGACAGAAAAGTACACGCTCAATTGTCTACAAATTGCTCAAGAGCAAACTATTGTATGACGTGTGCTGTTGCCTACTTTGTGCAAGAGTGAGACAAGTAGAATAAATTGAATTCTTCGAGGTGTGAAAGTCAGGCGAGGTTGTGCGAAAAAGGTCAAGTGAGTGCTCTGTTATTCAGCAGCGCCGCCGTCGTTGTCGAACAGCTGCAACTGCGAGGATCAGAGGAAATCAATAACGAGCACACCTGGTTGTATTTACACGAGAGGCCCACGGCTATGTCGTATTTTCCTTTTGTGTGTGTGTGTGTGTGTGTGTGTTTTTTGTACATATAAATCAGAAATGAAAAAAAACAAGTCCTTTTATCTGTTGAGGCAAGGAGGGGGGGCCCACTTCGTTGCAAAGACAGCATCATTGTTAGATTTCCATAAACCTCAAGACAGGCTTTGTGTAGAAAGACAAAGCTTGATTGATTGCCTCTAAATTTCAGTCGTACCAGTATTGCAAGCAATACTGCAGGTAACCTTCACTATGCTGGGAGCAACAATAAACACTTGTCAAGCAAGACAGAAATAATGAAGTGCCCTTTGCAGCCAGATTCTCCCCGAATCTTATTTGCAATTTCATTGAGGCTGCATTAACGCCATTCAAACACCATAGATGGAATTATAATTATTAATTTTTTTGAGAGATTATTGGGAATGGCGTGGTGTTTGTTGACATTTATGTTCGGCCTGATGCTGTGTGTGTGTGCATGTGTGATATTGATTATTTTCACGTAAAGTGTTTTTTCTTCATGTGACCCTGCCTTTGAATAAGAATTGTGCTGTGAATGTGTCTGAGAATGTAGTCTTGAGAAAGCCGGCCTCTGCCTGTCTATTGGTTTATTCTCCTCCACTGTGTTGAAGAAATCCTTGTGATTCCTTGTGTTCAATACAGGTTTTTTTTCTTTTGTACATGAAGGATTTTGCTGACACTTCTCCTCCACCTTGTGCCCAATACGAATTACGTTTAAAACTCTCTCCTCTGGGGAGTTAATGAAGCACAGCATGTTAGGTCCACGGTGAAGGGAGAAGCAAGCTTGTCTCACCTCAGTGTTTCTGCATAATCACCTCATTTGGGGACATTTTGTGTGTTTACAAATGTCTCGCAGCTCAAAACATTGTCACTCCTGATTTTTGTTCATATTACCTTACAATAGCATTGGGTGTTTGTGTGTGTCTGTGGCTTTATTCACTGTGGGATACCTGGAACCTTCTTATTATTCTTGATTGGTAACCTATAGCTCAGCTCCTGATTGCTCAAAAGTTTTCAAATTTGTTTTCAATTTGCCACATATCTATCCCCGGTAAGCCAGTCTCAAAGTTTGCTCTCAAAATGCAATGCCCAGCCCTGCCGCCCTGATCAACGAAAAATTCTTAAACTTGGTATACAGGTGTTATTTGACATGCCTCTTGGACCAATAAGTTCTGTCCGGATAGATTCTGTACAGTTAATGTTTTGGGAAAACTTCAAAAAACCTCTAAATAACGGGTCAAAAGGACACCAAATTTGGTACACGTGCTCTATGGAAGTTTTTTTCAGGGATTTTAAAAATAACTAATAATGCCGAGTTATGTGGGAATCTAATTATTTACATTAGCAAACATTATTCCATCAATCACAAGTCCGCTTCAGAAGGTCCCCAGGCCCTGAATTTGGTATGCACATAGAGGACACCCCCCTTAACAAGTCTCCCAAATTTGGTGTCAATTGGTCAATGACATCACAGTGCCCATTTTAATAAATGCTAAGCTAAGTGTTATGTACAACTTCACCTGCAGGGGGCGCAACATGACACAAATGGCATTTACTTTAAAACCATGACTCGTTTGATGACTCGCTCTGATCCAGTAGCATCCACATTGGTAATTTCACCTGCACAATCTCACAGGCTTTATCTTTCTTTTGGCACCAGGATTACATATTATAGCCCTTGTAGTAGTTAGTTTTTTAGGGGGCAAATACCTGAGAAAGAAGCCTAGAGTTGAAGAGGTTAATGGAAGCTACATGTTAAGACCTGTAGGCGTTAAGTGCAGAGGTGTAACTTTTCAGAGGTCTCCAAATTAGTGTGGCTTTCACTAATCCTGCAAAGCTGTGCCATGCCACATTATTAATGTGTGACTGGCTTGAGTTTGACGCATCTCCTCCTCCCCCTGTTGGTGATTTACATAATGTTGTAATTTGATGATGTTGTCATTTAGCAGACACATATAGCAGACAAAGCGACTTTGGACAAGTTGCTTTGGATAAAACAAGACTTAAAAGTCTTACAAGGATGAACACAATCAAAGCCTATAAATAAAATCAATGTTGGGGCAGCAATTATTTAAAAAAACACATTTGAATAAATAGATTTGCAGAGTAAGCAAGCAGGCCAAATGGCAAGTAGATTTTTGTATTGTATTTATTTATGTATTTAAAAATGATTATTTTATCAGAGTCATACAAAGTAACATGCATTCTACGTCAAACACAAGTGCCGTAACAACAAGGTGCACACATGTATGAGGTGCTCTCAGAAGAGATGAGTTTCTCTGCTGCGTCTTGTGAAGATAAGCAGGCAGTGACAGGCTTGGCTCACTGCCAAGTGCCACCTCTACAGGACTGTGAATTACATCCACCCAGTGAAAGTGATAGTGCTAGACACGGTTTATTAGCAGACCTCAGAGAGCTGGATGGTATGTGGGGACCGATGAGAGCTGTGGATGGATGTATGTGGGTGCATATCCAGCGGCGATCCTCGACAGCAACGTCAAGGATGTGAACCTGTTGCAGGCTTGACTTGTTAAACAGCAAGCCTGTCGGCTAGTAAGGTAGCGCTTATGAGGTAGAAAAGTGATGTTTTTTTTATTGTTGAAATCGCAATAAAGGCTCACTCTTTTGTATGTAGGAATCCATTAGTCGACACACACACACACACATTTGTTTTAGTTTGTTGCAGTTTGTACTGTCTTTGTGCTGTGTTTTATATTGTAATATTGATTTTGTATATTGTAATATTGTTTTTACCTTATGTACTTATTCATTTATATTTGTGTGTGTGTGTGTGTGTGTAGCACTTGCTATATAATTAAAGCTCACTCACTCACTTGCCTGGAAGCCCCTGTCCACCATCAGCAAGACACAGCAGGACTGAGGTGCTCTGGGTGTGGTCTGACTCCATGTTGTGCGTCTCTCTCTGAAGTGCCAGTGGGCAGTGACAGAGTGCAGACATGTGTGTTCAAAAATGACAAACCAATGTCACTATAGGTGCAAACGAGCGACCGCCCTGTGAAGTGTAGGCCCCTAATAACCTATGAGACATTCACTGCTCTTTTGGACACACACACACACAGGCTATACACATGCATGCACACAACCCTAACCCCAAGTAACCCTAACGCACACAACCAGAAAAAAACACATGCACGCGTACACACACACACATGAAAAAAGACAACACATGCACATGCAGACATGAAAAAAACAGGCAAAAATACATTCCTAAAAATGTCATGCATACACAAAGAGAGAGAGAGAGAGAGATACCCATCCACATGTGCAGCACACCTGTCTGGGCCCAGGTTACGCTAACACATTGTGATGCAGCTCTCTCCCTCGCAGACAGAGGGGGGTTGGGGGGGGTGTGACTGAGAGACAGACGCTTGGATTTGTTCCTCCAGCAGCTGAACACCCGGGGCGCTATGCTGTTGTATTGGGTAAATCCCCACCAGGGACCCAATGTCTCACTGCAATACAGAAACAGAAACAGCTTCGCATGCAGACTCTGCACCTAGCGTCTCCTCCTCCTCGCTCCACTTCTGCAACCAAGGGAGGTTGAATAAATGAAGAATGTTTATAGTTCAGAGTTAAGTCAATCACACTTTTTTTCCACTGCTATTCTTTATTGCACATATTTTATTGTACATACTGAGAGAGAGAGAGAGAGAGAGAGAGAGAGAGAGAGATCTTTTCTGTATTTATTGTACCTCATTTTGTCTTTATCTGCACTGTTCTGGCCACTTTGGCTGCTGTAACATCTGCCTTTCCCTTCAGGTATTAATAATGATAGATAGATAAATCTATCCATCTGCCCATCCATCTCCATATATCCAGTATATATAGATATATATATATCTATATATCATCTTTTATATATATCATCATCATCTGCGATCACTTGGGGTCGAGTATGAATGTTCTCCATCTCGGACCCTTTTGCATACATATTCATTCATCAAAAATAAATAAATCAAACATTAAAAGTACATACATTATTTGTCCTTGTTCTGTAATATGCCGCTGAGAACCTGCCTGCCGATTTAATCCATGAGAGGCCGTTGAACTAACTGGCAGACGGCGAGCAAACACAGTTTATTCATGACAAACAAATGAGAGATAGGGGCCGTGTGATGTGTGTTTTCTGGTGTTGCCGTACAGAAGCTAACCTGACCTCCAACCACCGACTACAATGCATCTTCCCTGACAGACCAACGGCGAGCGGACCACAGTGTGTGTGTGTGTGGGGGGGGGGGGGGGGGGGGGGGTTGGCAAAGCAGCTAAGCTTTGGAGGAGACCTTGGCCGATTTCCCAGATGATAAAGGGAAGTCTTTGAGGGGAGACGTTTCAGTGTGTTTTGTTTCCGAGTGAGCAAGAAGTCCGAGTGTTTTCCAACCACAGAACGCCGTACCCCCCCCCCCCCCCCCCCCCCCCCCCCCCCGCCCCCCCTCACCCGTGAGCGATGATCGGGATGAACGCTTCTGTGCCTTCCCCCGGCGAAACAACAGAAGAAACAACAAGTGAAAATGTTTGGTTTGTAGTTTACTTGCGAAACTGGGGGGCTGCGAAGGTCACATCAGACGTACAGTGAAGTTCTGTAGTGCGGAGAGAGCGAAAGTGACAGAAATAGAGGCAGAGTACAGCGAGAGAGAGAGAGAGAGAGAGAGGCAGTAAAACAAAAAAAGGGAGGTTTGCTACTTTGCATGACAGATAATGCGCTGCGGAGGATGAATGTTAATGCTGCAGCGGAGACCTGTACATTGCTAACAGTCTTTTGATGCCACCATCAAGGAGAAGCTCGCCCCGCCGTATCTTCCCTCTTTGTGTCCACATCTCTCCGATACGGCGGGTTTCTGTATTGACCCTCGTCCCAGAGAGAGACATTTTGGAGGGGGTTGGGGGGGTTGCTCGGTGTAGGAGGCCCAGTGTACACAGCGTAGCCATTGAGGGTGAAGAGATCTCGCTATATGGGATTCCTTTAGTCCCGCTTCAGAAGCCAGACAAACACACAACAGACAAACAAACACACACACAACAACAAAAAAAGCAATCGTCTAAAATAAAAGTCGAATATAGTTGAATATTTATGGCAAAAATAGCAACTTCTGATTTCACAGAATGACCTTTGTTGTAGACAAAGCGAATTCAGACCTCATGAAATATGCCATCCCCACACAACCTGACGAGATAAGATCAAAAACAAAAATAATCTTGTTATTATTACCAGGGATTTAAATGGGGAGATGCGGTTCTTTCTTTAGAGACGGCAGTATACTGCAACCATCACTGTCACAACAAGATCATTCCTCCTCGCTCTTCATGTTATTATTCTGTTATGATGATTGAAAATAGTTTTTCTTTCTACTGTATATATTTGTTTCGAGTCCATTGTGTTTTCGTCCTATTGTCTCCGACTTCACTTTGGAGACACACTGTACGCGTCTCGCAGGGACCTTGCAGTTGCCATGACATCGTAGTGTAAGAAAACGTCCGTATAAAAACTATTCTCGCATCACTCCCTCCACATGTCTTCCTCTGGACTTGGCACTCAAACTATTCTATACATTTATTCTCTCTTTATCGCATGTGTTGTATATGTTTTCCCCTGTTAAACAAAAAAAAAACAAATCAAAGCCTGAAAAGTGTTTGTTGCCAATTATTTGTGCTGCCGACTTGCTGCACAGATTGCAGAGGAAAACCGCTAAACGGCACAGGGTGGAGGCATGTTTTGAACCTTGGCCTCGCTCCAAAAGCAATCAAGCGTACCCCAAAGTGTGCTCTTCTTTTACAGACTAAACAACCTGGGGCAGGGGGAAGGATGGGGAGAAAAGAAGCAGAGAGAGAGAGAGAGAGAGGGGAAAAAAAACAGTGTGTTTGTGAGATAGAGAGACAGCGAGAGGGGGGGAAAGAAAACAGTATGTTTGTGAGATAGAGAGACAGAGAGAGGGGGAACAATAACTGTGTGTTTGTGAGATAGAGAGAGCGGCAGAGAGTGAGTGACAGGGGGAAGTGACGCAGACAGAGAGAGAGAGAGAGAGACAGAGAGAGAGAGAGAGAGAGAGAGAGAGAAAAAAAAAGGGGAAAGAAATAGATAAACTAAGGTGCCGGAAAAGTGTCACCTAGTGTTTTTTTTGCACATTTCCAGAATGGGCTGACAAACAAGCGGGAGCCATTTGAGAGCGGGTGGGCTGTGATGGGATTCCTGTCAGAGCTGGCAGCTCTAATTAGAGCTGCGCCGCGGCGGGCTAAGAGGGAGCAACGCACGCACCGCCAGGGTCACCAGTTCAATGACTCACTCAACACGCAGCCAAAGTGCATGGGGCACGCGTGCACATTCGCACACAGGCATGCCACTCCCGCACCCTCAACACCCGCTCTCTCTCTCTCTCTCTCTCTCTCTCTCTCTCTCTCTCTCTCTCTCTCTCTCACACACACACACACACCCACACACACACACGAAATGTACACATGCACACTCAGACACACACACACGCATGCACACTCACTTTCACATACACTCAAGAGCACACACAGACACGTACACTCCTACTTTCACACACACACACACACACACACACACACACACACTTTCACAGGCACATACACACTCATGCACACACGCACACACACATGCACACACACACACACACAGTACTGTAAGTGAATTACTGTCCACTACAGTATATCTGCTCGACAACAAGAGGGTCAAAATTCTGACCGCTTCCTCCCGTTGATGCGCTGCGGCGCTTCTTGAGCAGCACCACATGACGAAGAAGAAGAAGAAGAAGAAGAAGAAGAAGAAGAAGAAGAAGAAAAAAAAGCAAAAAAAAACGCTCCTCATGATGATATCCTAATTCAATCTGACCGTTTAAACAAAAACAAAAAAAATGGAGACTTCAATGTGCCACGTAATGTTAACACAGCAGTTTAAGCCCGAAACAATCCAAGACATCAATCTCTTGACTGCTCACAGCAGTATGTAACATTGTAATCCCCCAGACTCACCTCTCCCCTGCGGAGTCCCACTGATCCCCCTGGCAACCCATCCCAGATTGAATCTGTCTCTGTGCTGTTATCGCAACGCAAACCTGAGGCACGCCAGCGCTCGGTCGGGAGACCTGTTACTGTTTGCCTCGTGTAATCCTTGTGCTCTTCCGTGTATGACTAAATCCTCACCAGCATGCGCCGTGTGAGGAGCTCACCTTTCCTGTCCTCGGAACACAAAACTGAAGTGACAAGGCTGTGTTGCTCAACTCTTGCATGGAGCGACACACACACACACACACACACACAATTACATGGACACACACAGAGGCACAGGGTGATGCATGCGATGCTAGCGTGTACACATTTCCTCACGGACAATCATGCATGCATGCACGCACACGCACACATGTGCACGGCGCGTGTGGACACGCGCACACACACACACACACACACACACACACACACACACACACAGTGTGTCACATGTCGCTATCTACAGGGAAATGGCAACTGGAAAAGGTTCAGATGAGTCAACAGTCACGCACTGCGCTGGGATGGGAACCTGAGGGACTGTGCTCAATCTGGGGGACATAACGCTATTCCCCCCCCCCCCCCCCCCAACCCCACAGCGCTCTCAGCTGGGCGCGCCGCCCCCGCCTCCCCCGCCTCCCCCTTCCCTCCCACAAACTGATATCCTTTAAAGGCTGCCCCTGGCGAGGCCGGTCTACATAGATCCAAGTTGACAGGCGAGCCAGAGGGAAACAACACCAATGACCCGCACGGCTCGTCACATGCAAACAACAAAAAAACACACACACACAAAAACTGTAGAAAATGCAGTTACTTTTTTTGCCCTTACTCAAACTCTTTTTTATGCCCTTTCACAGTCTCACTGGTACTGTTTAGTTTCTTTGTTTGATGTTGTATTGCCCTGTGTTGTTCTATAATATGTATTTATACATCCACCCATTCCAGGCCCTCGGTTGATTATGATGTAAATCATTAGCATAATTGACAGAAGGCAACACTAGTTAGTTATTCCTTTTGGTCACTTGTTAGCAGCAACTGTTTTTCAGTTTATTTTATTTTAGCTAATCAAGAAATATATGTCTGACCATTTTTCCAGTTCTCTTGAATTTCAACCGGCCTATTAGAAGTGGACAATTTGTAAATATGGTTTCAGTATTACAAAAGTCAACAATCGAGCGCACAACAATACATTTTTCTAATGTCTTAAATGTCCTTACCATGTTAATTGAAAATGTAAGCTTGTGTACCTAACAGTACTACGCTAGCAAACATAATTACAAACTTTGTTTGTAAGTGCTTTCGTATTTTATTGTCTGGCTTTAAGCGCACCATAAAGTATTTATGTATTACCTGTGACCACATTTCACCAACAAGTGCAATGTAGTTGAACAGCTACTTTAGCAAGTTGACAGTTAACCTGGTTCATATTGATTCAGGAAGACATTATAGTCTTAATTATCTTGTTTCTAGCCTTTGGATACATGTCCTTGTAGACAGATAATGCCTTTACTGTCAAAAAATGAATCCATAAATACCATGTGTTGACAATTTTTTTCCTTGTTAAAATAGATTTGGGGCATCATATTGAAATACGGAAACAGCCTTGGACAGCATCACCATAAAATAAAAAAATGCTAACTCATTGTTGAAAATAGCAACAACAGCAAATTCCACAATAAAAGAGCTTCCACGTCTCAAAGGCTTTTGGATGTCCTCCACTGTCTCGTTTGAGTGCTCCAGGCATCATCAGCTTTCCTTCAAGTTTACTATTAACCCTGGCCGAACCCAGAAACCTCATCACCACCATCAAACAAACAGGGCAGACAAAGTGTAGCAGAGGATGTTGTGTAGTAAGTGCAACTGATCATTTTTCAAAGGACGTACCGACAAAAATGAATGGCACATCTACGCATGTTGCATTTATACCGCCCTGATTTACAGTATTTGCCTTGAATGATCCCACTCATGTTTATGCATACCAGTATATGGTGCCCATGTATTTCCACGGAGCAGTTTCAATGGTAATATCTTAATGGTACTCCTTCTTACAGGTCCATTCTCTCAGCATTTGTAAGCATAAAGGTTATTAAATACATAAAGCCCCAGGGCTCTCTATGTTGTAAATGCTCATGTCAATGCTCCCCGTAACCCCAGATTCCCATCAGCAACTAGCCATGTTCTCTATGGCTATAATAATCAGTTTCCATTGATGCAGCTCAGTGGGTAGCCCTATATGCAATCAGGTTAAAAACCCCCTCTCTTTCTGGCTAATCTTAATATGACGTCTCACTTTGTGGGATACGTCTGCAACTATTAATGGGTAAATTCAGCCCCCTTGGCAATAGAGTAGAAAGGGTGGATTTGATATAAGGTTTCCCTCTTTTTCCACTTTAATTAAGGGCTGATTTTGCGAGGAGGAGATACTTGCAGGTTAATTACCACCGCACTCATTAAGATGAGCAAGTGCATTTTAATTCCTGTTTGGTGGCATTATCTATGGATATATTGGGTAATTAGTTGTTGTTCATCACCCTTGACTTCATGACCTGTCTCCGGGGTGTTTTATTTGGGTTAGACACCCCAGACATGGTCGTCATCGGGACGGGTCGATCTCATTTAATGTTTGTGCTCTGTCAGAGTGATAATTGGCAATACTTCCTGCCCACGGACACCTCTCTAATTAGCACAACTACCTACAGCTTAGCGAGACAACTGAGAGATTAGTTATCCATTTCTTTCTCTGAGAGTTTGTGGCGCTTTAAGGCAGAGCAAAATCATTTTAATTCAATATTTAAATAATTGTTGACTTTGCGTGACATTCATTATAATAAGATCCGGGAGGTGGTTATCTATTCCCTGTCTAATTGTGTTTAATTGAGCCTAGGCCACAGACTTTAAACAGGAGCTCCCTATTAGGAATGGAAACAGATTACAACCAAGAGTAAAAATGTACACCACTTAACTGCAAATTCTCCTAAACAGGGACAATAAATTGTTGTGCGGTATTCATGTGCGTCATAGACCATAATTGTTTCCCGCTTCATTGTAATTACATTTTGGACTTCTATATCAAGCTCTAGAGCCAAGTGTTGCTTTCTTCCAGAATTAACTTGGAAATTATAATATTTCCCAAGATCATAATTATATTAAAAGTGTTTCTGGTACATGGCATTTCTATTTCCATATGTGGGGAATAAAAAGTGATGCAGTTAGGAAGTTCTTCTGCAGCATCCCTGTACTACAGTCTATGAGGTCAGAAGACGTGTACCACACCGACATAGACCTTCACCTGAGAATAACTGGATTTCTAGCAGGGCACTCGTGAGATAAAGCTATATATATATATATATATATATATATATATATATATATATATATATATATATATATATATGGTTTACAGCCTCACCTGGCCGGAGTCAGACTGACTCAAGGGCTGTGTTCGGAATAGCATACTAATGAACTGCCTACTACACACTCAATAAGTATGTACTGCATACTGCCTACTAAATGAACGATGAAGTATGTCATTACCAGCAGACCGTGCACACTGAAGTATACAGTCAAGTATCCCAGAACGCATTTTGTACCAACCGGCAGCGATATCGGAGATTTGAAAGCAGGCTGAAAGCTGTTATTGACTGTTTATATGTCATTTTATTGAGTTTTAATATTTTTTCTTTCGATAAAATGACCCTGTAGATTTCCAAAATGTGGTGATATACATATATCTTTTGTCACCATAGTATGTGCTTTACACAGTAAATATTTTGGACTTTTTTGGATGTGGACTGGTCCAAGGCAGGAGTAGTGTCTACCATATCTAGGGCCTTCATCTAGGAGTTTCCTCACCACCACAGTGGCCTCTTCAATGGGAATCGGCCCCTTAATACCTGACTGCCAGGTGCTGCATCTCCTGATATAAGGAGTTCCTATCCTTCTGACAATATTACCAGTCAAAATGTCACTATTATTGACTTTCCCCATTTTGAGTTGCAAGATGAAACCCCCTCCTGGCTGAAACAAATGTCTCCCTACACCTTAGATATTGCTGCTGCTCCAACCACAGCTGTGGTGGTACCTGATCTGATGCATCACTGTCTGGAGGCCCTTTTTATTCTGCCTGGGGAAGGCAGGTGTCTGTGGAGTCATCCTGCCATTCGATCCAACTGACCAGGTCTTTTCCACCCATGTGACCACATTCATGGCTCCCTGAGGATTTTTCACAGGAATGAAAGGGTTAGTCAGTAGTGTGTAGCTAAGCTACATTCGTGTTTTAATTGGTCATAATACATGCTTTGGTGGCAGTGTTCATTGGTTGGTCAAAGTCGGCAGAATGGCACATCTAAGGAAACTAAATGAAAAATTAGGATACAGAAGTTGAGCAGAAGTAATGAAACTTCCTCCATCCATTCTTTTCTTTTCTTTTCTTGAGCTCATGGACTTCTTTGACGTACTTCAGTTTTTTTTCATGATGATTGGCATGTGGTTGGTTATTCCCATGCACCACCTTGTTGCTATCCACTACACTGGTGATTAGAATGGATCTTCATTTTAAGGCCAGCGTTCAGGAAACATCTAATTATAGCAAACAAACATTCCCGAGCATACGAGAGAGGACGCATGTCAATTTAAATGCTAATATGGATCATTTGAATGTGAATGTGAAACGATTGCCGTGGCAGTGACCTCTGTGAGGAAATGTGACTTGAGACTGTAGTGGGGCAACTAGTTTGTAGACTTATTTAGAAAAAAGTACTTTTGTGTACATGCAGACACATTCAAATATGTCTGTTTTATGAGATTGAAACACCTTACTTATCAGGTCAATACAATAACAACTTTACGCATTAGTTGTGCTGTGAGTGAGGCCATTTGATTAGAGAAAAGTGTTCAAAATATGACATATTTTGTCATCCTTTTTCACAATTTTACCTCCATGGCAAAACTTGGGGAAAATCATCAACAACACTTCAACACATTTATTTTTCTATTTAAAAACGTCATGCCACATTTAATGTTGTGCTGTCGATAAAAGAAAATGCCATTTTCTTGTTCTGTGGGCCTATTCCCCAGCAGGTACCAAGAGGTAGCGAAACAAGCAGGTGTAAAAACTCTGAAAGTAGGTAATTTTTAGCTGTATAAATCCCCCCCAAGCTGATCCACACAGCAACCTTTAGGTGTCCCTGATTGGAGCTGCTGACCAGTGGAGTGCAGCCACCTGGCTCTCCAGCGGGATGATTAAAAAGTTCCTGGTGCAGGTAATATATGCAGAGCTTTCTCCATAGTGGAGGACGACTAGGTCTGTCCACTGAACTCTGTGATCTTTCATGTGAGTGGGTGACAACAAGGCTGGTTGAAAGGAGTGCAGTATAGAGGGAAGTGTACACATTGAATGTCTATGAGCACAAAGCATGTGCACTCAGCAAAAATATTGTATACATGTTTTGAAAAAATAATAACAAAATAAATACAAACGTAATACTGTTTGGGAATATTACTTTCGTTCAATATTTGTAAGGCGGCAACATATTTATTGTGCAACATGTTTCATATTATTTACAAACGAATCGATCCAACTGTGAAGTCACACATTGACAAAAGCAATTTTTACAGCTGTCACAAGATTTGTAGAAAGACAGATTGCTGATAAAATTGGGGACTAGCTAAGACAGTTGTGTGGAGTGAGTGTGATATTAAAAATCCAGTTCAGTTCAGTGTAGATCAGCTCAAGGTGTGTGTATGTGGGTTGGGGGTAGTACTCACAGTTAATGCCATGGACTGTGTGTACGTGCGCAGAACATCAGAGACAGTAATAAGACAGTTTGGATTCAGCAGCTCTTTTTTACATTACTTTCTAGGTCATTCCTTTCATACTTACAAGTGAAACGCTGGTGTAAAAAATATTTTTTAATGTGAATGTGAATGTGAGACATGCTCCAAGACGTAACCAGAGATGTGAAAAGCTTCACTCCCTTCATCTTCTTTCTTGTATTTCATTGGCTGTAGTCGTGGTTACATATACCTCTTCTTTGCTATGATTAATCACTAGCAAGAGTGAGGACTTGAGTGACAGGTTACGTGCAGAGTGGGAGTGGCCACAGTGGCCCAAGCCGCCGCCCATTTGCCCTATCTTAACCGAGATATTCGCACTAAACAAACAAATGGACACTTTGTATTTATCATTTCATCGCTTCTGCTTCAATTGTTTTGTGTTATGGTTATTCTTATCAAACCCAACGAGATGGGCAACGTTTTCATTGGGCAACGCGATCATGTCACACAACATTCCCGCTCAAAGGATTTCGAGCAGAAACTATCCTGACGGCATTCAGGCATGACAAACTCCTGCCATGCGCTAGCTGTCTGGACAGATAGAGGTTGAGTGTTACGAAAGCAGTTGTTGCACCGGCTAGTCTGGCAGGGTTGACAGGGGGGGCCGGGGCCAACAGCCCTTTACCTATCAGGAGGCAATTTAATCTGAAGATCTAGATAACAAATGTGAACTTAAAGACGCGTGCTTGGAATTGCAGTCCTCTTTCGCAAACCTCAGACTGCACAACTGGCTCAGCAGCGTTGCGTGTATAATAATACACACACACACAAACATATATTTATATATACACTGACACAGCGAGCTGGAGTCAGTATTCTGTGAAGGGCTTCTTTGCTCTCGGGGCCGCCCCTTTGGTGCAGTACCAGGAAGTCAAGCAGCACACTTTACGTTCACACTCGGTGAATAATCGTGCCAGCTAACATTACTGCAAATGTGATGCACTCCTTTGCACTGATTTAATTATGAAACTCACTATTCAAACGACGTGCCATGGAGGTACTACTACTGTAAATATGCAAAGGCTGTTGCAGGTTGAAGTTGGTAAGCAGCTTTCACCTGATGTGTAAAAGATAAAGTGGTATAGTATTATGTAGCGTATAATATTGTATACCATGGCCCGGGTGAATACTCGATTCTGATTGGCTGGAGAGGTGTGCATTATTTTTCGATAACATGCACGGCCAAAAATGAATGTGCTAAACGAAACGTTAACAAATGTCAACTCAAATTTCAAAAGTCAAATTTCTGGGTCTTTTTATTGGGGAATGAACAAGCAGCACAAGCAGTGGCATAAGCATATGCTAACAATTAAAAGGCTACTTTTTCTTCTTTCAAAATGTCTGGTCTGGGACAACACAACAGTGAATTCAGGTTTTAACTGTAGTAAATTGTAATTACTTAATAATTACAGCATACATCATTGATCATTTGGTTTACTTTGTACATTTATGTTAAATCTATTCAAATCCAGAATGAGCCTAATTACCCACTTGGTAATGATTAGGCTGTTTCTATTTTGTGTGGTATAATGGTATATTGTTTATATTTCACTTAATTGGTGGCAATAATAATGTAATTGTGTGTGCGTGTGTGTGTATCATGCTTGCTGGTAGATTAGTATAATACCGTTGAGTAATATTGAACACTTTTAACTCTACAGCCTCCAAGGCTGCCGAGACAAGTCACCTTTACCAAAGGGAAGAGAAACGTGAGCCCCAGCGAGGGTGAATTAACAGTAATTAAAAATGGATTAATCCGCCTTTTAATAATGAATTCAGTGACAGGTATGATGTATGGGCTCTGTGATGGCATGGGGTGGAAGAGGGTCTCCGTCACATTGCCATCAACTCATTTGAAGAGTGGCCATCACAAAAGAGGAAGACAGGTGCTTGGAGACAGAGTGGGAAACGAGCGGAGAGTGGGAGGGAAGATGTGGAGGGATTAACTACACCTGGACTGGTGGCTGATTGATATTGACCTAAGGAGCGCCCTTAAGATCTCTTACATCAGCAGCCTACCTCTGGTTTTAATTGTAGTGGCTCTTGTGTGTTTGGCAGAGGTGACTCTGAAGAGGAGTGATCCGATTGGCTCGCAGACAGGGAGGGAAAAGGCACGGATGCGTGGCTGTCAATCAACGGGCAGACGAGGGAGGATGCAATAATGGGATGGACGCAATAATGTTCTCGCACTTACAGACCGCATTTGCATTTCCTGTCTATTGTTGAGATGCAGCGTGACATTGTGCAAGCTGGCTACACAAACTAATCTGTAGAGGTTAGGGAAATATAATACAGAAGTAAACACAAAAAGGTTATCCGCAGTTGAAGCAAATCAAATAATTGAGTTTTTTATTCCATTTATAATTCCTTTATAATTCATACGCCATTAATGATATTTAACTGAGCCCACACTGCACATTACAATGCAATGTGCAGTGTGGGCTATATCACTTATCACGTCTATCAAAAAAATAAATATATTGTGTATTTTATCAGCTTAAAAAACAGATTAACCTCAAATACTGTCACATAACCTAATATTTGTATTTTATTTTATAGCGAAATCTGAAAACCATTATAATTCATTCAATCTCTCCCATAATAGAAACATGGAAGAAATCAACCATGTGTACGCACTAAAACGCTGTTTGTAAGAATGTCTAAAAAGCTATTATGTCTTTGACAAGCACCATAAATTCAAGATGCACTGACGTGTGGTTTTGCATTGAAATGTTAAGATGTACGGATGTGTGTCGTTCTTCCAATTTCATCCAAGAGTGTTTGTCGAGAATGTTAATGATCTTTATAGACGCAGCCATACACACATTTACACAGACACACACAGTAGCATTATGCACAATACCAATCTGTTTCTTCTTCTTCTTCTTCTTCTTCTTCTTCTTCTTCTTCTTCTTCTTCTTCTTCTTCTTCTTCTTCCAAATCCCCATGGAAGATCAATTTGCAACAGAACTACCATTTGAGCTGTGTTTAATTTATTGTAATGGACCAATTAAATGGTCTGAAAAATCTCAAATGTCATAGTTAATGGTATATATACATATGTACTGACTGTGTGCCCAGCGCATGTGTCTATATGTCTGAGTGTAGTACTGTGTGTGGTATGTGTGTGTATGTGAGTGAGTGAGTATGTGAGTGAGTGAGTGAGTGAGTGAGTGAGTGAGTATGTGAGTGAGTGAGTGAGTGTGTGTTCTATGCCTCAATTAATCCCCAGTGGAATTTTTTGTGTTGAGGATTTTAAGACAAAGAATACGTATTAACTAAACTAATATTAGCCTTGGTACTCTCAGAGAATGAGTTGGATCCTATTTTGATCTATTCTAGTCATTCTGGCCCTTTATATACATACGGTACCCACATTTAGCAGTCTATGCAATGGATTTATAGTGTAATTACTGGGTACTTGCCAATTTTTTGTTTGGTTAATCAGAATAATGCTTTAGCTAAATGACAATTACCACTAGCTAAAGGGTTGGTACTTGACTTTTTGACTGACTGAAAAATACAGCAATTAGTTTGCCAAGCAATTGCTTAACTTAATGCACATACATTTGCATGGAAAAGAGCATCAGCATATATTTCATATAATTGCACTGAAACATCCATGTTTCCAAGTCTATTTACCGGTTTATTCATTAATATCGACTATCTAATCTAATTTCATTAATCCGACTAACTATCGTCAATTAGCATCTCGTTGGGGGCTGCAAAATTAAAAGGTTATCATAATAATTCATAACAGCCTTGGACCTGGCAATGTGAGCTTATTATAATCCTTCTCCTTCAAACCTCCGTCAACTTGGTATTGCACCCGACTGTCAACACTGTGGTGGAGGAGCAGCTCTGCTGTGACAGGGAGGGTGGTAGGTGTGAGGTCGGCCACGGCCACCGGTTGTTTTGTTGATGTTTGACTTGGTGCTAATTGGTAATACGTGGTTGTTTTTCATTTTCATATTCAAATTAACGTCAAATATTTTCTACATGAATTAATGTAGTTTTAGTTAAAAACAGCTCTAAAGATTGTATACATTGCGCCACAAAAGGGAAAAATGTGTGTCTGCAGTACAGAAGTGATTTAAAAGTGTTTAAAAAAAAAAAAAGGTGTATTCCAGGCTTCCCATAAGAAATTCCCATATCCATATGTTTGTGTGTAGGGCACTTGCTCATTCATGTCAGCAGATCTTCACCCATGGGCGCAGATCCCAGGGGGGACGGGGGGGACATGTCCCCCCCCAATTTCTGAAAAACATGAATTGTCCCCCCCAATAAAAATACCCTAAATTATTCATATCAATTAGTCATGCATAAAGTAGTCCCATACTCTGGAAGATGGTGAGAAGAATTGGGGATCTGGGAGGGTTGGAGGGAGGTGAAAGATAAGAACATGAGTAGACATTACATGAGAACCTTTAAATTATGATTTTCTAATATAACAGTTAAGTAAGCAGTGATATGCGCTGTTGGCTGTTTAGGACAAATAAACAAGAAAGGTAAGCACAATAAATGATTCCCTGTGCAGTACTTTTTGAATGATATGGCGGCATGGTATCGGTTGCATACAGGCAAAAAAAAAAAAAACACTTTTGTGTCCCCCCCAATCCTGACATCGGATCTGCACCCCTGACAGAGAGGTCATGTTTATGAGTGCAGGAGACCCGGTCCTGGTGATGTCCGGGCCCTGGAGGCCTATTTTCTTTGTCATGTGAATTGTAACGTCGAGTAGTAAAACATCCGACCAGATCTTGTCTGCTGTGTCGGTGGCACCAGGAACATCGTCCATTCAGGAGACCCGGGTTCGAGTCCCGCTGAGGGTTGTCTCCATTGAAGCCTGAAGCCATTTTGAAAGTCAATGATGTCATATCATTTGTAATGTCATATAAAACCTCCATTCACATCCGTGGCGCAGTGAGAGTGCTGTTTGGAAGCAGGTTCAAGTCCTGCTGATTTCCATGAAGTTAATTTAATATGTTATGTCATGTGAATTGTAATGTCAAGTATAACTTCCCATGTTCTGGCTGGTCTCTGCTGGTGCATCAGAGAGAGCTCTTGGTTAAAGCTCTTGAGACCATGGGTTCAAGTCCTGCCTATCTTGGTCATTTTTGAAAGATAACGATGTTGTATGAATTTAATGTCAAATATGACTTCCGACCATCTCATTGTCTTCATCTCTGTGGTGCATTGGAGAAAGCTGTTGCTCAACACTTGGGAGACCAGACTTCAAGTCCTACCGATTTCCTTGAAAATTCATTTTGTGATTTTAATAGAAATCTCTTATTTTTAAGTCATGTGAATTGTAAACTTGACCTGAGCGTAACAGGCGTCTTTGTGGTGCAGCGGTAAGGGCTGTTGGTCAACACTCTGTAGACTCAGGTTCAAGTCCCCGCACATAAGGCCACAGACGGAGGGGTGGTACAACCAAAGCTGTCTTGAAAACATTGTGTGTGGTTGGACATGAAAGTGACTTGTCTTTAATTAAGTAGATAATGATCCCCCCTGCCTAATTTGTTTGTGTTTGGGGGGGGGGCAACATGCATATAAAAAGGGCTTGGGTACTTCCTTCTTGGTGGCCATACTTGCAGGGACTCAAACCTGAGTCTACAGAGTTCACCAACAGCCCTTACTGCTGCATCACCAAGCAGCTGGCTAAGATTTGGTTGGAAATTATACTTGACTTCCTAATAACTTCACAGTGACTATTCATGGAAATCAGCAGGACTTGAACCAGTGTCTCCAGAGAGTTAACAAAGTGTGCCCTCCACTGCACCACCAAGACCACAGATGAGAAGTGGTTAGATGTTATACTTGACATTACTTACATGACTTAGAAATAAGAGGTTTTAATTAAATTCACATGGTGAATTTTCATGGAATTCAACAGGACTTGAACCCATGTCTCAAGTGTGTTCACCAACAGCTTATCCATTGCACCACAGAGACAGAGACAGAGACCAGGAGATGGTCAGAGGTTATACTTGACTTTACAATTCACATGACTTAAAACCAGCGACTTTCATTAAATAGACAAAGTGGCAAGGGACCCCCTCAATCTTCCTGTCAGCTCTTGAAAGTGGCGCCAGCCTGGGGCTCTGGTAATTAATAATTAATAAATCAGATTTTGTTGGGTGAACTTGTGTTGCGTTTATTGTGCTCATAATCAGTTAGTTTACAGAACTTGGTTAGGGCTTCATATTTTGATATTCATCCATATCAATTAGTCATGCATAAAGTAGTCCCATACACTGGAAGATGGTGAGAAGAATTGGAGATCTGGGAGGGTTGGAGGGAGGCGAAAGATAAGAACATGAGTAGACAGTAAATCATAATTTAAAGGGTCTCAATAATATAACAGTTAAGTAAGCAGTGATACGCGCTGTTGGCTGTTTAGGACAAATAAACAAGAAAGGTAAGCACAATAAATGATTCCCTGTGCAGTAATACTTTTTGAATGATATGGCGGTATGGTATGAGTTGCATACGGGCAAAAAAAACAACACACTTTTGTGTCCCCCCCAATCCTGACATCGGATCTGCACCCCTGTCTTCACCACAGCTAATAGTAATACTGGTGGTGAGTAACCAATAAGATTCAGGTAGGAAATTATGTCATGCTAGTGTGGCAGCTGTCATTAATTCATGGCACAAATAGTGTGTGGTGATCAGTGGCTATCGCAACCTGGCCTCTGCCCAGGACATAATACAAAACTAAATTACTTAGAAATGTGCATTTTCTGAAGAAAATATGTGTGGTTGCATGAGCCAACTAATCGCATGGGCAACTTTTTGTGAGCATGCTAACATGCTAATGCAAGAAGGGTAATACTCAACTTGGCTAACTTGCATATATTTATTTATTTTTAACTTGATAGAAAAATGAAATGTAACTTATGGTCGGGCACAACCAAGCAGCATGTGTACCACATTTTGTGTCATTTGGATTTATGGTTCATGAGGACAAAAAAACACCTCAAAGTTTTCCAAAAGTTTGAAAGTACAGAAAAATCTCTCCTGACTTCTGACCTTATGGGTCCTTGAGGCAAACATATTCAGCATGTCAAATAAGGCCCATATACAAGGTTTCAGAATTTTTTGTCAAACGGGGCGGGAGGGTTGAAGTTTGACCATGAGTTATAGCGACCCCTGTAGTCAAAGTGGTACTTTTTGGAGACCTGGTTATGTACGGTTTCTATATATGTACCAAATTTGACAATTTAACTCCCATTTTTGCCCCAATCACTTTCCATAATAAATAATAATATAAAACAAAAATAATAATAAAAAAGTATACAATATGTTCACTATAATATACACTGCACTGATATATGCCTGACTTTTTGGCATTGGTTTGGTGTTGATCCCTCAAAAATGGTAGGGGGATATAGTTACAGATAATGAGACAGAATAACAATAGTGTGGCTTGCTTTGCAACCACACTAATGAGCCAATCACATGTAAGCCAAATGCATAAAAATCCTATTGGCCAAGCTGGAGTCCTATCTCGTTATCTATTCCAGCAGTATACTTTGTACATAATAGTCTCATTTAAATGCATTTACAAAAAAAAGACTACCTTCAAAGGTGCCAATGACATCACACAAAAGGTGAAGCTGGAGTTAACAGCAGTACATTTTTTCCAACTCTCTGTGTCAGCACCACAGGCCAGAGGAAACAGGAGGCTTCATTACCCTTTAACAATATGACAGGAAACAAGCTACAACCTGTCAGTTATCATTCACCAGGTTTATCATCAAGACGTCTCCATTTCCCCGCGGAATACACACAAAACGGCCTTTTTGACATTTACATACCATCCCGCATTGCTGTTTGATGCCAACACTTTGATAGGGAAGACGGTGACTCTTTGACGCAAGTGAGGTCATCCCATAGTCACAGGGCTTATTAGTGACCGCCACCAGGTGACCATGAAAGCGAAAGCGGTGTCATCGTCGCAGTGCTTAGGGACACCTCTCGACTGCCGCCCGAGTTGATAACCTTCAATTTAATGATCCCCACCGCAGTCATTCAAATTAGAAGCCGGTGGGAGAATAAATGAGAATGAATCGCGGGATAATCCACCAAATAGGGCAGACCTCATCAGCAAGGACCCAGTGATATATCTCTTTTAAAAGAGCCCTTTATGTGCATTGGCCACAGCCCTCCAATGACAAATGTATTACCTCTCCCATCCAACCCAAGGTTAAGGTGCGTAGGACCCAAAAGAATCAGAATTGTAAACGAGGGCATTTCTACATCAGCAACTCTTTTCTTTTTGGTTCTTTCTTTTTTTTTTTAATCATATACGAGCCCATAAGAGATGATCAGCGTCATTATGAATGATGGATGATGCCCTAGCTCGTTTTATTCGGGACGATAGTGAAGAGGTGAGGACGACATTCATTCTCATGGTAGATACTATCTGCGCAACCGCTTTGCACGTGTCGATTTCTGCAGGTGAACTTGACATGCTGGAGATACTGTCGTAGGGGAGCTGGGAAACCAAGAATACATTGATTTACTATTGGCACGGTTCACAGTCAGTTCCATCGGTTTTCCTATTAAACTAAATATCTATATTTTTGTCATTTCATGCATTTGGTTATATTTGGTATATTGCTGTACATTTACATTTTTCATTTAGGGCATTTAGCAGACGCTTTTGTCCAAAGTGACTTACAATAAGTACATTTGTCAGAAGAAAGTGCAACAGTATATATCGCTGTCGGTACAGTAAGGACATCACTAGAACAAGTTTCAAGCACTCCCAATTGCTAAGTTAATTGTTAGTCTGAACAAGTGAGTCTTGAGCCTCTTGCGGAAGCTGGTGGCCGATTCTGCAGTCCTGACATCGGCAGGAAGCTCGGTCCACCATTGCTGCGGGAAGAGTTGTGACTTTGCTGTGCGACCTCTGCTTGCTCTTAGCGATGGCGGTACCAGCCGGCCAGCCGAGGTCGAGCAGGGGCATGGGGTCTGACTAACGCTTGGAGGTAGGTAGGGGCAGTTCTGTTGACGGCCTTGTAGGCCATAAATCCTTACTTATTGCCAAGCCCTCGTTTGCAAAAAAAGCACAACAACATAGTGCACAAATTATGTATGATTTTTAATGGTTGATTCAATAATATTGAATTAGATCCATATCGGTTGGTTTGACTAATTGAAATGTCATTGAACTGTGCTCATTTGTCCCAGATGACCTCTATAGATAGCAATGAAAATGGCAAGCGCACACACACACACTCACATACACACACACGATAAGAAAGAAAACAGCTCTCTCAAAGCAGGTCATTTCAGGAACAGTTGCAATTATGCTAGTTTCATTATATATTATTCTATTTTTCCTGGGTATTGCATAAGCTGCGTCATCACTCCTGAGCACTGTGCGTAGAGATAAAGGCGAGAAGAGCTGTGTCTAACACCTTATCGGACTGCCCTAGTGACTAGCCACAGGAAGGGGAAATTACATCAAGACTAATGAGCACTGAAGTGCAAAAGCAGGAAGATAAATGGATCGATGTTGTCAAGACAGGGAAGGTCAGGGGAGTCAAATAACTTTCTGCCCTCCCTAATTTTCCCTCATATATATATATATATATATTCAGCTGGGTCACACACGCACTCATTTAGTGGTTTTTACACCTAAGGCCCATCAACCATGAGGAAATTAGGGAATCAGAAAGCCATAACCACATTCAATAATAATAATAACAATAATTATTATTATTAGTAGTTGTATTATTATTAGTATTAGTATTATTAGTATTATAATGATATTATGGGAACCAGATGATTTTCTTTTGAATTGTATTGCATACATTAATATGCAGCAATACGGTTTTTGTTTTTGCAATGTCATGTGATAGCTTAAGGCCACATTATATTGTGTTTCAGTAAAATGTTGAATGCGTTTGTTAACAAAAAATATTAAACACACACCCCCACATCCACACTCTTTATTATTATTAATTATTTCAACATTGTTAAAAAGCATATCCACTCGTTGCGACCCTGGTTGGACTCCAGCCTGTGCTCCTGTGCTCCATGTCATTCCCACTGTCCCGTCTCTCTCCACCCTCCCATCCACAAGCACACGCATACAAAGAAACAAATTCCACATCAAATCTGCAAACAGCATGTGTCTGAGTATCAGCATTATGTTAGCTCTGACAACAAATGAACGCTTCACTCCGACCACTTGGACGCGTTTCATGCACACCCATGTTAATTGTCAATTATGTCAATCAAGAGCCAATTGTCCGGTGCGACGCGTGCGCTATCGAGTTAGCACCCAATGTTCCCATCCTGTCTTACACAGCGCTTATCTAATTGCATCATCTTCAAACGCCCTCCCCTATCATCGGGGGAGCAGGGACACATGAGAAAGATGATGCAATTACAATGTGTGTTCACACAGGTGCCGTAATAAGATCAGAGTCGAGCACAGATTGACCATAAGGTAGGACACAGGGGCTCTGCCTAAACAGGAAGCAGGCCTTATAAGGGCGGAGAGCTCATATCCAATCAGCTCAGGAAACAATCCTCTGGGATGCATTCTGGTTCTACTGGAAATGATAATGGCTCCTCTCTTCTTGGATCAGCAGCGGTGGCGCGTTGCTTCAGGGATGACTTTTAATGTCACCGGCAAAGTCAAGAGTGGGGGGGATGAAATGACGAAATGATCCAAAAGCATCTTTATTTATAAACAACAACACATTCAACTCGCAGAGGCTGACAAGACGAGGGGGCCACCGGGGGGCTGTTGCCTAACCAGCCGCGCCGAGAAGTCATTGTTCTCTATTGCCACACACACACACACACACACACACACACACACACACACACTCGCTGTTTAAATATCCATTGTGGCTGTGTGAGGGGGATGCTCACACAGCTTAACCGCATCTATCCATCCAGAGTTATTCACCGTTGCTGTTGCTGTTTCTCGTTCTTCTTTTTTTTCCAAGGACCTGAGTTCATTGAAACAACATTTTAAATGTGCTCTTTAGACATACATCATGCTATTGCTTGCAAACACGTTTATTTAATTTTGAGACACAGATTCATCTCTGTGTCATTATTGAGTGTTGAACCTCTGTGCGTAATTAATTAATAAAAGAACAACGCCATGTGTTGCCGGTACAGATACAGCATTTCCTCCAGCATTTCGTAATATATGTATGTTGTATTTGAGTCCTATGTGTGAAAAAAGTTATATGGTGAAACAATAATTAGGAAATATTAAATAATATTTAAAAATAATCCACACTTCTTAACAGTCACCTCACACAACTTACCGGAGATAACCAACATAAGGCTTTCCATGACAACTACACCACTGTTCTTTTGTTGGTTCTTAGGACCGGTCCATTCATGTTAATGCGATGATGAGGACTATACTTATTTATGGGGCCTGTTCACAAAACACAATCTTCAGACGGGCAAATACCTTCGGATTAATGCTTAATCCGTACAATTAACAACAGCAAGCATCCCCCCTTCCCCTCCTCCATCTGAATCCAATAGTCATCACAAGCAATTCCAATATAATAGCTGTTGTTGTTGTTGTTGTTGTTGTTGTTGTTGTTGTTGTTGTTGTTGTTGTTGTTGTTGTTGTTGTTGTTGTTGTTGTTGTTGCTGCTGCTGCTGCAATGCGGGTCACAGTGTTAAACACACTGCCCATTCCTGTTCATACACAAGTGGTGGAAAACAGGTACAGACGCACGGACGGAACACGGCCAATCAAGTCCAAATCCATTCAGCGCTATTTGCGATCAATTAGACGTGTTGTGGATAAACCCGATGAGCTAATTGCCGTTGTTAAGAGTAAGCGGACCTGATGACCCGCCTGACTCCATGCCCTGATCCACTGCACACATTTTGGCTGTGGTTAAGTGGCAAAAACAAAAATCAATATAGGGACTAGGGACACACTGCTTATCTTTTACATACTTGTCACCGCATATTTATGCCATAGGGGTGTTGATTGAGCCATAAACAAATACCCTCCATTTACCACTTTATGTATACATACATCTGGATTTTTTATGGGTAATTGGGTGTGACGCATGGAGTTTGTTTTGCGTGAAGTTGTACCCCCAGCGTACATAATTCTGAACCAATGAGCCATGGCTATACCCTACACACACACACACACACACACACACACACACACACACACACACACACACACACACACACACACACACACACACACACACACACACACACACACACACACAACACACACACACACACACACACACACACACACACACACACACACACACACACACACACACACACACCCCGGAGTTGACAAACTTCCACAACTGGAGAGGAGCGGTCGATTATAATTTGCCATACTTGGCAGGTGATTGGATGAAATCTGTCTTTCGCCTACTGTCACGGGCTAACTTCAACCAATCAGATCAACGAACCATATGACCTATAGGAGGAGAGGGGAAAACACCTTTTCCATCGGGAAAAAGTGCCGTTCTTTGCTCTTCCTCCAATTAAGAAATACTCCCAGTTCAGCTGCAACTGATGCTATAGCAGCATGCTACGCTAACCTCTTTAGGAGCCGCCATTGGTTTTTTTCAAACAAACAGTCTCTTCTCGCTGTCGCCACACCTAAGCCACGCCCCTAGCTGCCAGTCAGTCCTCGTAGGACGCTGATTGACCACTGTGGTTCGGCCACAAGCGCATCTTGATTGAGCCATAAGCAAATGGCTCAAATTTACCACTTTATATATATATATATATATACATATATATTTAAAAAAATAATAATAATTGGCACGTGGAGTTTGCTTTGCGTGAAGTTGCACCCACAGTGTACATGATGCTGAACCAATGAGCCATGGCTATACCCTTCACACACACACACACACACACACACACACACACACCCCGGAGTTGACAGACTTCCACAGCTGGAGAGGAGCGGTCGATAATATAATTTGCCATTAAAATACGGAAAAGTAGGGAAAGGAAGAGAGAGATTCCTAATTGCTCCGTGAGATTACCCCGGCGAAGATGCGCCGCACAAGAGAGATGGCAGGGACTGATAGAGAGACCAAAGGTGTAATGACAGCTGCTGTTGACTGAGAAAGGGAAAGACCCCAACCCACCCCCCCCCCCCCCCCCCCCCCCCCCCCCCAGCCTACGCACGTCCTCATTATCAACCCATCAAGATAGGAAAGCAATCTCCCCACCTCTCATTTCATAAGCTATGCATAGCAATGCTCCATTAATCAACTGATAAAAGTTCCCAAATACCATCCCCTCTGAAACGTATCCACTTGCACCTCCTCCTCCTCCTCCTCCTCCTCCTCCTCCTCCTCCTCCTCCTCCTCCTCCTCCTCCTCCCCTCTCCGGCCCCATTACATTATCTCACGGAAATCACCTCTTCCGGACTCACCTGATCATGTGGGAAAGAAGAAAGGAATGGAGATGAGCCATCTTCATTTATTACGGCCAATTTAAGTGCATTCCAGGACGCTGTGTGAGTGAGTTTACGGCCCGGACTCCATCGGAGGAGGAATGGTGCGGAGATATGATAATGGCTGCAGCTTCTCTTTTCCTTTCCTTAATTGGATATTGATCTGGTTTGAACTGCAAATAGTCTCGAGTCGTCAATACAGGGTTTGAGTCAAAACACCAAATGTTTATTCACGTGTTTTCTGTTCACGCCGCCATTACCTCCGAGGAGTGGAAGACAAAAGTGCATGAGATGAAGATTGACAGATATGGCTGATAAGTCGTATCAAAGTCCTCACAGGGCTTCACAACAAGAGTGAGAAATACTTCACTTGGTAAAGTGTATCTATTTCACGGATGGACAGTCTGACAGGTAACTAGTGATTGGAGTGATTGATATGATTGATTACTGCTTGCTAAACAAACAATTACGTCGCGGAGTGGGGATGCTGTTGCTATGATACGGGGGGGGGGGGGGGGGGGGGGAGCGTGTTGAACAGCAAAGGTAACATACACTAATTAAAATGAATGATATAGGAGTCGGCAGGAAGGGTTAACGCATTATACTGCCATATGCAAATGGTAGCGTCTACTTCTACTTAACCTCTGACGAATAGGCACGCACTGCGCATCAAACATCGCATTTTGCCGTCCAGCAAAACGCGTCCAAACATCATAATAATAATTTACATTACAGTAAATGTATACGGGTTGCAAATGAAAAGCATTGCGAATAAATTCCGGTGGTTTCAGCAGTTATTATCCAGATATATGTCGGTTCTAGCGGAGAGACCCGCTGTAGTATTCCCACCACATAGGTTCACATTCCTATTATTACACCGTGTTGGTCTCAAATCAATCCAGCTAATGGGCAAAGGATATAAGCGTGGGGATGAAGGGTGGAGTAAATCAAAGAACCGGGTGGGTACTGCAATTGCCACAGTGTGAATTGGACAAACCAACAACTAGCCCAGCCCATCTCAACTCTTATCAAACCTGACGGGAACATGGGCCACGCAATTTAGGAACACAAGTACTTGCCATGCCCTTTCAATCAAGGCAGGCTAACTTTGCTAACAAGCCATCGATTGGCCACTGAAATGGCTTATGGGGCAACGGAGAGGAATATCATCACCAGGGCCAGACGGGACTTTGCAGCACGGCCAAGTGCTCACTCAGCCAAAGGGTTTATGTATTTATTTGTTAAGGTGGAGTGCCGCGCACAATCCCATCTCACTTAATGTTACACCTACACACTCATTGTAAGTGCGTGTGTACGGTGTAATATGTGAGATTGGAGATGGTGGCGTTGTCTCTTTGCCAACATTTCTTTTGAGAGACCTTAATTTAGTTGCAGTGTTTTTGACATTAAAAAGGTACCAACGGGAATATCAGAGACACTTTTTGAAACGGTTTTGAATGCATGTGTATTGATGTGTTGGAGGTTCGGCTGCCAAGCGCTGGCTATGGTTTCATTACCAAGGCAATCAAGGTTAACCCATTCGAGTGTAATCCACACTATATCTCCACTTCATTACGACGCCTTGCTTTCTGCCATAATCTTATCAACAATGAATAAATTATTTTTTCCTGTAAGCAAGGTGCGAGACACCATTAAATTAAAGCTTGATGATAACAGAAAGATAACAGCACAAAACAATACAAACCAGACGGAAAGTCCAACAGATACAGAATGAACATTTGCAAATGCATAATATTCACTGATAGGACTTGCTTAATGCAATGTAAAACATATTTTCTGTGAATTATTTTGAGGTTGGCTAAATCCAAACTGCATATTATGACAAAAATGTTAAATGATTTGTGTATAGTGACTTTTTTTTTAACTTTTACTTTTTAATTGGCTGTCATCCTGTTTCCCTGTTGTCTGAACTCCTTCCTGAGGGCATAACCCACACACACAATATGATTTTTTTGTTTAAATGTTTAGTTTAATTATGATTGCAGACCATCTTACAGAACATTTTTGGGTAACACTTTACAATAAGGTCCGCAAAACGTGGGTAGTTACTGAGGAACGAATGAGTAACGAATGATGAACGACCAGGGCCCTAACTGGGGCCCTAACTGGGGCCCTAACTGGGGCCCTAACTGGAACCCTAACTGGGGCCCTAACTGGGGCCCTAACTGGGCCCTAACTGGGCCCTAAGTGACAGTTACTCAGTAACGAATACAGTAGTCCCCTAGTCTGTTTACCAGTAATTCCTCAGTAGTTACTGAGTAACTGTCACTTAGGGCCCCAGTTAGGGCCCCAGTTAGGGGCCCCAGTTAGGGCCCCAGTTAGGGCCCTGGTCGTTCATCATTCGTTCCTCAGTAACTACCCACGTTTTGTGTACCTTATTGTAAAGTGTTACCCATTTGTGCGTTTACAGAGCTGCATCCCATGCATACCTGACATTGTAAGTTACAAGCCCACGTTCTCATTCTGCACACACACACACTGTCTCAGTCACGCTCATACACACACGCACGCATACTCTTTTAGTCGTGCGCACACACACACACACACACATTCTCTGTCACAGTCACAATCACACACACACACACGCAGACAGACACACACATTCTCTGTCCCAGTCACACTCATTCACTCACACACACACCCTTTCAGTCACACACACACACACACACACACGTACATGCACACTCTTTCAGTCGTGCGTACACACACACACACACACACACACACACACACACACACTCTTTCAAGGGCCCGCATGTGCAAGCATAACCGCGCTACTCCATTAGACATGTGATGGTCTAACTGTTGGGGCGTGTCCCCTGACGTTACTTAGAAGCAGAACACAACGCCAGACAGACCTTGTTAGCTCCCCTTGCCTGCAGGTATTGATTTGATTCCCACCTCTGGGCTTTTCTCCTCCCCACACACACACACACACACACACACACACACACACACACACACACACACACACACACACACACACACACACACACACACACACACACACACACACACACACACACACACACACACACACACACACACACACACACACACACACACACACACACACACACACACAGCGTTGTATGTTTGAAGGGGGTCCTGCTGCAGTCAGTGATAGTGTAGAAAGTGTATAATGGGCAGAGTTTAATGAGTGCTCCTTATCGGAGGGGGTCTCTTGCTAACGCTGCTAAATGACGCTGACAGGGTCAGGTGGTCTTCAGAGACAACAGGAACAGCGTGGAGAAATGCTAAACACTAAAAAAACGTGAAAAATAAATAAATGATGGGCTTAATCAGTTGTGTTTGCAGGCGAATGGACCCAGTTGAGAAGAGGATGAAGGACACAGGCAACATGAGGGTTTGGTAGAACATAGACGTTTATCAGTAAGAGGCATAAGAGTTCACAAGGAAGATATTGGCCTCTTAAAGGACAATTCCGGCGCAAAATGAGAGCATATGATCATAACACATGTCCACCGAGTTGGACCGTTCTCTGGGATCAGTTTTCATTCTAGTCCAATGGAACCAAAGATCTCGAAAACCGCTAATTAGCTTATAACGCTAGCTGTGGGGGCAGATATTCATGTAAAATAAATCGCAATTCTATACCACTAACACGGCTCAAAATCGCACCACACTTCCACGGCAGCATACTGAGGTCCCTACATGTAAAACGAAGCGTTGAGAACTTTGTATGTGTACAGACAGTTTATTAAAAATAAAGTTTAGAAACCCAGCGCCTTCACGAAAACAAGCGGGCGCCATCTTTGGAAAACGGTCACGACCAGTCGGGCGCCGAACGCCGTGCAGCGTAACGAGCCGGAAGAGGCGAACACATGAGATGTCCATGAAGCAGAAGGTGTGCAGTAGAAGGTGTGCAAAGTGCGAACAGTGCATAGAGAAGAGAAGAAAATGTTTCGTGTGTGTGCTTTTCCCGGCTGCGAGAATAAAATGAGACGCTACAATCGTCGCTCGACTGGTCGTGACTGTTTTCCAAAGATGGCGCCCGCTTGTTTTTGTGAACGCTAATTAATACGCTAATTAGCGGTTTTCGAGATCTTTGGTTCCATTCCACTAGAATGAGAACTGATCCCAGAGAACGGTCCAACTCGGTGGACATGTGTTATGATCATATGCTCTCATTTTGCGCCGGAATTGTCCTTTAATGACACCTCTCTCTGATCTAACACCGACCTTCATTTCCATAACACATTAGAGTAATGCACGTTTTTATAGATTTTTATATATTTATAAAAAAAGTATACATGTACATGGTGGGGAATTATTTTGAAGACAGTAAATGTGCTGCATTTACTCTGATCGGTCGGCTTTCACATCGACTTTTGTGAAGTTGTGGGAGGCAGAGCTTATCGGCTTACCGAGGTCCCACAACCTTTCAAGAGGAATAGGAGATTAAAGAGGAAATAGCCTTCTCTGAAATAGAGAAAACACATTACTTCCTAGTTCTGGCTCTGCTCTAAAACTAACTCCATTGATTACATTTTCCAGACACAGTGGTTTGCAATATCAAGGGCATGTCTGAGACAACACTGCATATATTTAATATCTACGGTATTTCTTTTTGATGAGGAAAACATACTATGAGGTTTGTTTATAGCCTATCTACTTGGTCATGTATAACCTGTATGTACTTCTTGAACCTGTTTGTCTGGACCCCTCTCACCGTCCCGAAGGGACGGAGGCTGGTTGAAGGGTTTTGTCTTTGTCTTCCAGAATCACAGAGAGGTGACATGTCTGTCACTCAGTGAGAGAGACAGAGAGCGAGACAAAGAGGGAGACAGAGAGAGAGAGACAGACAGACAGACAGAATGACAGACAGACAGACAGACAGACTGAAATTGATAAACTTGTGTGCGGTGAAAGTGTCACCAAGTCTTTTTTTTTTTTTTTTTTTTGTACACATTTCCAGAATGGGGGTGACAGACAGGCAAGAGAGATTGAATTGAATTGAGAAAGATTGATTTAATTCAGTTGGAGAGAATAGTGGAATGAGAAAGTGTGGAAAACAATGAAGAGTTAAGTGGTAATTGAGGTTCAGTTAGAAGTGCATATGAGGTGAGGGAAATGGGCAACGTTTCCCCTGCAAAGTCGTATCAGCGATATCTCTACTTCTTGTCTGTCTGTCTTTCCGGGAGAGACAGATTCGGTACACCTATCTGCTACGCTTAACATTAACGTCAGTCTAAAGGCTTTCCAACAGCATTAACAGTTATTCAGGTCATATTTCGAATCATTAATATTTAAAACCCGACCAGACTTTCGACCCGAGCGCAGGGAACTCACCTGTCTTAAAATCAACAAACCTGCGAACATATGTTTTGTTTTTGCTTTTTATCACCCCACAGCGCACGCTGACAGATCAAAGGGGATGAGGGCGTAGATACGTTCAGTAATCAAAGAGCCCCGTTACTCCCAGCAATTAAATGGTTGAACATGGCTGAGGCAACGGCACAGACACGGCTCTTTCATGTTCCACCTGGAAAGCATGTTGGCGCCGGCATGGACACGACGCCGCGCCGCATCACATCTAACAATATGTTGCTTGTCATTCCACACAGTTCTTAGGGATTCATAGCTGGACCGCTGGACATTTTGTCAAATGCTCAATTATATATACATAGGTTCACAGGCACTCACACACTTGTGTGTGTATATATATATATATATATATATATATATATATATATATATGTGTGTGTGTGTGTGTGTGTGTGTGTGAGTTAAAACATCAATCATGCTTTGGGGGGATGGCTTTTCGAGATTGGCAGACAATTAACCATGAAATTCACTTTTTATATTGGGAGGGCTACAATTTCCCAGGGGGAGTGAAGTGAATCCCTTCAATGCAAATGTTCGTAAAGACGTGTGTGTGTGTGTGTGTGTGTGTGCGCGCATATGATTGCGTGCGCGTCTCTTTTTCTCCAAACTTTCTGTTGACACGTATAAAAGCATAAACTTTCATAACATGATTCCATTTTGACTGAAAAAAAAACATCCTCATTTAATATACGTATCTTTGCCCTACTAGACTATGAACTTGTGCCCACACACGGCTCAGAAAACATTCACATTGACATGTTTCCAACTTGCCAAGATCATAGCTTATTAGCAACCCAAAGTCTTGCAACATATGTAGAAAGAGGAATATGCAAATTTGACCCTTGACATATTGTGCCTCGCTGATATTGAACTTGGCGGAGGGAAGCATACTGTACCACTTACACTACTAATGAGTACAATGTCTCACAGGCTAGTGGCACTGCCTGAGGCGGTCAATACACACTATGCTGTGGTATTAACAAACCCCACAAATCTGAACCACCCCCACCCCCCTTTCCTCCCTTTCATTATATTATTTATTATCATTATTATTCAGAGGTTTTATCTTACAATCTAGACGTATCCTTCTAACCACATGAATGACTGTTGACACCCTGCCGCCTGAAGCCGTCCCCCTTGGTCCTCCTGTGGCCGGGCTCCCAGCCAGCCTCGCTGTTTGTATGCGAATATGTTCAGTAAATTATATGGATTTGTGTGGATGTCAGCTGAGAGACCCTGAGGGGTCCCGCTCAGTTCATCAGACTGGCCGCTGGGTCGGAGCCGAGTGAAAGCAGATCGGGTCGCTTGCCGGTCCAGCGCCGCTGCGGGAAATATGCCAAATTGCCACGAGAACGCAAACAGAGATACCCACGATAGCGACAGCGGCGGTGACGACGACGATGATGGGGTCCGCGTTTCACCACAGATGAAACCGGAGATAGGAAGACGGAGAGAGAGCACAGACAAGACAGCCGGAGAGACACAGGGAGGGAGAGATAGATGTTATGAGTGCTCTCTCACCCAATTCTGGATCCCCTGCAGCGTGAATTAACATTTTATGTTCAGTGCAAAATGTGAGTTGCTCTGGCTCTGCTGAGGGCTTGGTTAACTCTCATGAACTTGGCAGGCGCCGTTGAATTCTGCACTGGCAATTATAATCATATTTCCGCATGTGCTTATCGCCTTAGGGTGTTATCGGAATTTGAATTTGCACTCTACCACCTCTAGAGTAAACAGTAAACTGTTGGCAGTAAATTTTAGTAAACAGTACATTTTTACAGTGGCCTGTGTAGAAGTCTTGAAGTGAAATGAAGCGTGCATGGTAGGAAGAATATCCAAGCAGTACACACAATTTGCAGATTTGAGACCTTACAAGCACTAGCACTTCTATCTGCGGAAATAGAAATACCATACCTGGTTACCTTGGTAACACACATGATACGGGTACTTGTCGAACACAGACACACTTTACTCACCGCTAACAACAACAACACGCTAACTTAGTATACAGGCTTATCGCTAAACATTCACATATCGTTACGCGGCATTCTGGGAGCTCTCAGTCCGGAAGCTGTGCTGGCCCGGCATGCTACAATATTGTATGTACATTTTATGAAAATTCAAACTATATTTTCTTACCTTTCTCTTATGTCTGAAGTGGCTTTCGTCGATCACCACATACTCGTGTCTTCTTCCCGTTTCTCCGACACTCCTTTGTTCCGACGTCTCAATAATCCAAAAAAATTCCTACAGCCCACCAGCCAGATGTCCCGATATTTCGAAAAAATTAAACCCTCTGCTCAATAATTGTGGATCACCTCTATTACTAATCTAAAATCAGAATCAACATTTAACAAGCCAAATTATTTTTTCTAGGCTTACACATTTAAGGCAAAATCATTTTTATCTTTGAAAAATTCTGAAATGAAAATGTAGGCGAAGTTCAACTGGGTAAAGTTAGTTTTGTGTTGGATATTCATGTTATTATTTACAGGCCCACACAATGATAATGAATAGGAATTAACTGTATATCTGTGTAATATCCAATGTGAAAGTAACTTTACTTCACTAGACAACGCATGTCTTGGCTGTTGCTAAAGGGAAACTTCGGGATTCCGACATCGATAAACAATGCAACTCACATTATAACCCGCCTCCTAGAACAATGCCGGCCTCCGATTGGTCCGTCCGTTGGCTGGACGGTCTGAGAGCAACCAGTGAGGACGAATCCCAGACCTAGTACAAGAAAATAATCATTTCCGTTTGAGCGCTGGCTCTGGCGCTAGTGTACACTACCTCTGGAGGTGGATTGACATGGTTGTCTATAATATCGTTCGATTTTGCATTGTGTGCATCTGTGTCTGAGGGCCCCAGAAAAGCCACTTAGGTGGTGTGTGGCAGGAGTCAACTGTTACAGTGACATTATGTTAATCCGATTGGTTAAAGGTGGTGTCCGTCAAGGCATGGCTTCAAATCAACTGCTTAAGGCAAAAGGCCAGATTAACCTCGTGTCACCAGGCTCTCTGCGGAGAAGAGCCTGGCGTCCATTTACGCCTACTCCAAAAATGTATCTGGTATGGAGTGTTATCCTTGTGGTAGACGGCGATGCCATTACATTATTTAAATTAGCAATAGCTTTAGCAGCTTGTTTTTAGCTCCAAATTGTTTTACCTCATTTTCTTTTCGCATCGTGGGTTCATGGGTAGGCCCTACTATGATGCCCCTGGTTTCCCAGGGGGTTTATGGGTAGGCCCTACTATGATGCCCCTGGTTTCCATGTGGGATTGTTTTTTGGAGCACAAACCGTTCCTGTATCCGCTCTAGACCGGATCACAAACTGCAAAGTTGGAGTAGCCCCAGACTAGGTTAAGTGTACACTACATTTAATCTAGATTGTCAAGTCACATACTTAGCTCGTACGTCACTAGTCGTCAACCAATACAAAGCAAGGGGGGTGTAATATGCAAATTTCACTGAAATAATGCCCTCCTGTGCCGACTTTTTAATGATCCTACAATTTCTAGGCGTGATTTGTGATTCGCAACAACATTATCCAAAACCAGGGTTCGCCAGATGTTTGTATGTTTTTTTACTTGGTGATAAAAATAACAAAACGTGTGTATATTAAAGAAGAAAGGTGAAGCTTTAGTTTACTATGCAGCTTACTGTAGTTAAATACTATAAAACGTGCAACAAATGGCATTGCAAAACAATGTTAATAAAGTGTATTCATCTTTTTTTCAAAAATAGAAAACCAAAACCGCACTCGCCGCTTGCCAGTAGGCTCGACCCCGGGGCTCGGCGTGGAGTGAGCAAGGGAGAATCTGCGCTCTGATGTCCACTAGGTCCGACAAGGAACAAGCCATGGTGTCATCATTCAGAAAGTGTCACATCAATCGCTGCTTAAATGCTTAAACACGGAGGACTGGTTCTTGTGTGTATCAGAATGCGCAGAATTGTCTTATACCTGTAGTATCACATTACAGGGAACGACTAACGCATGTCACATGTGTCACTAAGTAATCCCGTATTAGTCATGACCTTACTTTCTACAGCAATGAACTGCAAGCAAGGTCTAAATACTCTTATGGCAAGTCACTTTAATGCACTACTTTTAAGAGTAACATTCCCCAACACCGCTCGCCAGCCGGCAGTTTTACATTTTAATACACGTGTTAAAAGGTTGAGGTTGCAGCTGCTCTGCATTGTGGAGCTCTTTTCATAGGTCGGAGAGGATACCTTCCCTGATGGCATCCTTGCAGGGAAGGACTTAATGATGCGCTCGATAGTGCAAACAATGTCATTAGGAACAAACAAGGCTTGCATCTCCCCACATTGATGGGATAGATAATTGTGGCTCGATTTGCATGAGAATCGTAGTGGAACCAGTCGGGGTCCCGAGTAAATAAGGTTGCACATAATGAGGCGGTATTCGTAATTAAAGGTGCGGTGTTACTAGCAATTAACCAATGACCTTAACAAATGTCAATCAAAATGTTATCATCTGATCGTCGGGGCAGAGGGGATGAGAGAGAGCGAGAGCGAGAGAGAGAGCGAGCGAGATAGAGAGAAAAGGAGAGAGATGTCAGCATGCGCTATGCTACCTTCCAGGATTTTGTTTCCCAGCGTTTCTCTTTAATCCTATACTTACACTGATTAGCAGCATTATCACTTGGCTGTGGAAAGTATTCGAGTCCCTGCATGCACTATTGGCTTCATACACGCAGTTGGAATTCACAATGTGTAGACAAGGCCACCTCTGTAATACACAGCAGGTTTTTTTGTACCGCCGTAAAGTCATTACAATCCATTATCGGCCAACAGGTCCCAGGGTATGGGGTCAAGACAGATTTGATCAAATTACCCGTAAAAAGTTGTGGTCCCGGGTTTTTACCTCTGTTCAATTTCATGAACTCACCCTAATTGATTCTGGACTGCCGGGGCCCAGTTGGCATCAATCCATCACAGGGCGGCTACCTGCTTGGAATATAATAAAGACCACTGGTTGGACAGCCGGCGCACCTGCCTCTCTCTCTGCTCACTCTCTTGCACACTCCTGCCAATGTTGTGGCCTGTTTGAGAGACGGATTATCGAGCCAACCCCCACCAACATTCACACACACACACACACAACACAAGCCCCCATTCCCCTAATGTCCTAACAAGCTGTACATCTACGCCCGTAATGTTGCCATCAAACCGCGGCTGAAATCCAACACGGTGCACATCCCTATTACACAACCCACTTAGTTTTTTTTGGGTTGTGTTTTTTTTGGATTGGGTTGCTCTTTCCCAACTTAGTTCTCTTCTCTTCGAGAGCCAGAGTCGTTGGATTTACTGTTTCAATATAAATGATGTAATTCTTCTACCCCCCCCCCTCCCGACCCTCAAACCCATATTCACCATTATTGCATTCATGGGCAGCCTGAATTATTCAACCAAACACTGTGACTGTGGGGCATGAGTTATAGTGACCATCATGGTGCATCGCCACTGATATATCAGCACAAACCCCACATAAAAATATATAAAATACACCGTACAGCTCGACGACGTTGCGCTTCTGCCAGCTGTGGAAACTGTCCATTGACAGGAGAGAGAAAACAGATACCTTCTACATATCACCACTCGTCAGTCACTGCTATTCTGCCTTCCCTACAAATAGCTAGAGAGAGCAATCGGTGTTCAATCCCAAAACAGTGAACCATTCTCCACTGGAAACTCAGTGGAGTTTAAAGAAGGTTTGGTTTATCCTTGGCATCTGCAGACTTTTTATGTCAAAGCCAAGCCAGGAGGTAATATTTTAGTTTATTTTCTCCACCCTACTCCTTCAGATTTAAAAAAAAACCCAACAAGAATGACATAACATACAGTATGTGTCACATGATGATGATGGCTTTCTCATACAGGCCTAAAGGTCACACAGGACTCAGAAGAGTTGCTATGTGGTTCTTTTTTTCTCTCTTCTCATTTCTCAAAGACATCCAGAAGGTTGCAGGGCAAGCTTGACCACAACCAGCGCCCACAGGGCCGAGCAGTGTTTTCTGCGTCTCATCCGAGCTTCCAGCTCAGAAGTCCTATCTCCTGCCCAGCCTTGCTCACTCCATCATCACTCCAGATGTGTCAATCAGCGGAGCCCGGAGACTGAACACTCATCTCCCAAAGAGATTATATGTCATCAGAGGATGGAGGCACTCACAAATCCCTCCCCCCTCCCCCCTCTCACACACACACACACACACACACACACACACACACACACACACACACACACTCTTCCACTCTCCACTGCCGAAGGGGCTTGAGAAGCAGCCCATCTCCTTCTAGGTGATTAAAGAGGTGGATGGAGTGTGTTTGCACAGCACTAGAGAGTGCCTCATTACAATGCACTAGCATGTTGTTGGAAATAGTCTTGGTCAGGGGACTTTAATCCTCACTGTGCTTAATGAGGGGCCACCCGGCCACTTGTGAGAGAAAGAGCAACATGGAGAGATAGACAGAGATGGAAATTAAGAGGTCTATTTCCTATTTTTGTAATTGTATGTACATGCACATCATGCGTCTATTAGTAGTTATGGGAGGAACAAAACAGCAACGAGAAAATCGTTGAAGCAGCAGGGTTGCCATGGCTCCAGCAAAACAAGTTGAAGCTCATCTATAATTGGAATATTGGCACGCAAGGTATCCATGATGGAAAGACAGATTAATTGGGTTGGCTAGAAAGGTCATGTCTGTATGTGGTATCTACATAGTTTAACCTTTTTCTGAAATAAACTTTTAAGGGGTCTATTCAAATTAATGAAAGCGAATGGCAAACGGGTAAATTATTGCCAAACATTGCCAGAATTAATATAGCATTTCGATAATATTGCAATTTGTGTTGGAATGGTTATCTAACAAATGATGTGTATTCAACAAGACAAAAATAACCTATTTAGATATGAGGCATCTAATTAAGATTACATAGTGTTTGCACTTTTGTCTGTTTTATAACCTCAGAGTATAGCGCCTCTTTGTCTTGAACCCTCGTGTTTAGCATAATAACACAATGAAAGGAGACAGCGTTGCAGTGAGTCCCAAGCCCTGCAGAGTTACGCCACTGTCCACCAAACAATAGCCCCACGCATAATTGAAATCATTTTCTTTTCTTATTATCTCAATAAATAAATATATTCTCACAGGACGACACGCATACACATTTTTCCCTGTCTCATATTTATTTTATTTTATTTTTAATGAATCTACTTAATACACATATATCCCCTAGCTTCCTAGCTAGTCAGAAGGAGCGGCCTCTCCCTGTGTTGCTCATTATGAAAGTCATTCATCCTAGTTTTGTTCTCCTGGGTCAATATGTGACTGGAGCACTGTGCACACAGCTCGTTATGCAGTGAAATAACTACTTCTTCTTTTTTAGATGCCAAATTAGCTAAAAAATTACCCATCAACCCAAGTGGAAACATGACTCTGGCCAGGAACTGTTCCACTTGACCGGACATGACAAAATGTGAACCTTGTCATTCGGTCCACAAGGTATCAAGTAAAACATTCAACTTTACTAGCAATGTCGATTATTCTGTTCGGACCCAACTAATATTATGTTCATATCCAACTTTACTTTAATGGCATTCAAAATAAATCATCCAAACAATACTATTTAGTCAATTAGGGAGTAAATACTTTTTAGACACGTCATCAGTGAGCAGGTAGGGGTTAGGACATCTTCCTCAAGGATACCTACAGGTAGACTGTGGACACTGGGGTTCGTACCCGCAACCGTCGGACTGGGAGTCAAACACCCTAACCCCACCAGGGTATCAAAATTGAGTCTGGGTCTTTTCAAGCTCAAAACTAAACAATAATAATGAAGCCTATTGCTTTTTTATTTGGAATAAAG
>JAOPHQ010000107.1:0-62030 GCA_030340625.1 Merluccius polli | reverse complement strand
TCAACGGGGAAGAGCAGATCCGCGAAGGGGTTTTTTACATGACCCACCTGGCCAAACAACAAAATCACGCGAGTGACCAATAGGAGTCCTCTTGTATCCGCCGTCCAATCAGACGAGGGATATCTGTAGGGTTTGCCTGACAACTAGTGTTGCTTTCGTCAACGAAAATTATGACTAAATATCGTCGTCAACGAACCTTTATCACGTGACGAAAACGAGACGAGACGCAACGAAAATGGTGGTCATGTGACGAAAACTATAATCAAATTTATAATGCAATATTGTTGACGAATAAAAACGGGACTAAATGTGGTTTTCAAAATAAAAACTCTTTTCGTCCCGTTCATTTCGTCCCGCTATTATTATTATTTTGAAATATTTCTGTTTCCTGAGTCTCGGGGCTGCATCAGCGCACTGCGAAGACGCAAGCGACGTCACTTCCTCAATCCCCACTCGCGGCAAGTTAAAGGCCTTTACACACCGGGGCGTTTTTTTTCCTGTGATTAATTCGCACGTAAATATGAGTTTTCTTACTGTTGTTTGTATGAATAGTTTTGATGTGAAATAGGCGAGTATACATTTTCGTGTCGTTTATTCGTCACGCCCCGGTGTGTAAAGGCCTTAAAGCTCAAACAAAACCTGGCAGGTTAGCCATGTGTGTGTACTTCTTACATGTTTGGTGGGTAAAATAAATATGTTGTAAATTCAAATCAGAGCGTCTTCCATGTCTGTAATTGAATGTTTTCTTGAGTCTATAAGGTAACAATAATATAATAATAAGATAACCTTGCTTGACTTGTGAAATGGGTGACTTAAAGAACATTTTGGTTTTGTCTATACTATACTAGGTACTTGTACTATATTTACTGGTTTAAATAGAATTGCATTACTAAAAAGAGACTAAAATACAATGTTCATTAACTAAAACTAGACTAAAATGTCATCAGTTTTCGTCGACTAAAACTAGACAAAAATAGTCATGGATAATTCTGACTAAAATAAGACTAAAATGCTCAGACTTTTAGTCGACTGAAACTTGACTAGACTAAAATAGTACAAACGTGACTAAAACTAATAAAGACTAAAATGACAGTTTGACACAAAGACTAGACTAAGACTAAAATGAAAACAGGCCGCCAAAAACAACACTACTGACAACAGCCTGAGAATATTTGCGCAACTGACCAATAGGAGTCCTCTGTATCAACTGTCAATAGACGACGTCATCAACCGTCATTAGATCACACGCACACGAGCGCGAGATAGCCTTGGGGGGCTGAGGCAGAAAGAAATGTTGAGAAAAATAGGGCTTTTCTGCCTCTGCACTGGTCTCACATTTGGGCTTATTCTGACAAAACGGTAGCACCTATCAGAAAAAAACGAGACCATCATCACTGTAAGGACTTCCTGAACGATTTGGTGTTTCTACAGTGTTTCTACAGTAAATATTGTGGACACACTTGCAAGTTTAAAACAGGGGTCCGTTCTGCTTCTCTCTGAAAATATTTGTATTGGAGTTAATGAGGAGAAGAGACAGACTGGGCGCACTTAGAGGCTGCTAATTCAAATTCTGTAAGTCTCTCTGATTTTTTGAGCAAACTGTGAGAGACAGAACAAGTTTGTTTACAAATTTGGAAAAAATCATGTGTGTAGAGTGTAAATTGTGGCCAGGAGCAGCATGGAAAGAGAAAAAATCTGGATTTATTTTGAGCTCTCTCCCCTCTAACCGATGATTTCATGCACTCTGACACGAACATTCCTCGCAATACACACCCATTATAATCTCAGAATTTCTCCCAAAATGATCATGGTCATTGATCAGTGATTGATTAAAAACTATATGACCTATCAAAACGTGGAATAATACACCAAATACACAAGACTTGTGTCTACTGTTTAAAGGTTAAATTGAGTTTCTAGGTGAAAGTATGCCGGAGCAGCAGACAGCAGTAGGCAGTACGAAAAGTCTTCGTTTTTTTTCCTCCTCCCATTCATTCTCTATGGGAAATATTTCGCTGTTTTTCGCGTCTTACGTCGCGAAAAATTCGTATTATTATTATTTTTTTTTTTTTTAATAATTTTTGGGCTTTTATTGCAGTACAGCTGGAGATAGACAGGAAAGGGGGGCAGAGAGAGAGGGGATGACACGCAGCAAATGGCCACAGGTCAGATTCGAACCCAGGCCGCTGCAGCAAGGACTCAGCCTCGGTACATGGGTCGCCAGCTCTACCCACTGAGCTATCCGGGCACCCAAAAATTCGTATTATTTTAAGAAAAGTAATAGCACACGATCCCGATGAAGATGCACATTTTGATATATCATTGTAGGACTAGTCGCAAATCGAAATTAGTCCGGAAGAGGAATAATAAAGATAAGAAAAAATCCACAGTATAACAATAGTGCTCGGGGCAAAGCCCCGAGCACTGTTGTTATACTGTGGATTTTTTCTTATCTTTATTGTTATACTGTGGATATATTTATATATATATATATATCATATCATATCATATATAAATATCCTCTGTGCCACACTTGCTTGTTTTATCTGATCGGATAGAGGTGAATCTCAGGTCCAGGGCCTATTTAAATAGATTTGCATATTTAAATGGGGGCGTGGACAGGGAGGAGTTTGCCACATCTGCATTTGCGCTCAGTTCTACGTTGGTCAGGATGTACAAAAGAAATGTGCTTGGATCCATGCGTACGCACACTTTGATACATCAGAATTTATTTGTGCGTACAACATTTTCTGGGTTTTGGCGTACGCCAAGTTTCAGTAGGAAATCCATGCAAGTCTTCGTACATGAGGCCCCCCGTCTGGTAATAAACAAGAAATACAAATCATATCTCTGGCTGTCATGATATTCAGAGCAAATTCTTTCCAACGAACAGTTGACCATCAGCTCCCCTCTATTACAGATTCCTGGACTGGTATTCAAAAACACAAAATTTAGCAGACATTTGCAGTGAATTCAGATGTCATTAGGGGCAGGTAGTAGGGAATCTTGCTCAAGGATGCCTAGTCATTTGAGTAGGCCAATTTGTAAAGGTAGCCAATATCCAACCTTCAATTCTAAAAATTCAGTTTACAAATTGAGGTATTGAGCAATGTATTAACTAGTAGCAGCAATAGTAACAAAAATGGCTAATATGACTCATAACCACAAAAATGAATGACAGCTTCAGCAAAATCACAGGACTAAAAAAGGAAAAAAAACTCTAGAATAGTGACAAGACCCTTTAGTGTTTCAGATGAGCTTGGTGATGATTACCGTCTGGTCCCCAGCCTCAGGTCCATCCTGGTGCTGCAGCAGGCCTGGTACCAGGGATCCTGTAAAGTCAGACAGCATCTTTATAAACACGTTGAAACGCCATTTTACCATTTTAACTACAGTTGTATAGTTTATACTACCGAAACATGTGGGACATGGGTCCATTATTTTAGCTGTTGATTTGTGATAGGTTAGTACCATCTGAATCTAAAGTGGCGTAAAAAGTAAGGGCTTTCCATTGGAAGGGTTCCAACTTATTTTAACTACAATTAATCACAGCCTATATATTTAGAATTCACATACGGTGCTAAGTACCAAAGAGCACCAGCAGTATCAATAGTAAATAGAATAGTAAAATAATACCAGCCATATTCAGGTGCGGAGTTGTAAATCTAAGGAGCCATACAACACTCACCAGTATAGAAATGCCAAATTCCGCAAGTAGAACGCAGTGAGAGTCCATCATCTTGGTCCAGTACAGCGCAAGCATCAAAAATGTCGTAGGTAAAATTGTGGGACAACGCAAAAGAAATATTACCAACGTATGCGCCATAGGGTACTTTTGTTAGTGATGAGGTTTATGCAAATGACAGGTGACTCAATTCATCAAATGACAGGTGACTAAAGGTACCATATGTCACAATCCATCCATCAAACAATTCAAGGTCAACACAAATGCAATAGTATTAACATTGCAAGTGAGAATTAGCCTAGAAATCTAGACGCCCTAGCGGCAGCAAATTTAATTTGCAGCCAGGGGGTCTAGCACTTCTCCGTCGTTTTTCTGTGCTGGAAACAGAAAATCTGTCAGGCCAATCACAGCGTGAGGGGCGGAGTCGGAAGCCGGGCTACCTAATGACGACAGAGTTGCGACGGTTCCGTGTTAGAGGGAAACAATGACTGCTGCTGCTGGCGAACAGCTGTCTTTCGACTCGGCTTTGGCCGTGACTCTTCAAGACTTGAAGTTAACATTTTATTTCACTATTCTTCCACAATCCACCATACAGAACACTTCCCCATGGACTAATTTCCATCGCTCTGACTACGTCACCTTCTTCGTTGCTCTGATTGGTTGTGGCGCTATCCTATTGTGTGCAGAGGGAACTTGAAAGACAACCGTTTATCCCGCCCACACTGCCAATGGAGCAGTGCCAGACCCTACATCTTTCTGATGTGGGTCTGGCTTGCCAGGCTAAGTGAGAATGAGAACACATTAAATCTCCCATTAATCCTAAATGAAACTAATAAGTATGGATTCATAGAGATGCATGCTTTGCTAGTGATCTGGTGAAAATGGCAAAGAACATTTAGATATAGATGGGTAGGGGGTTGTTTTACCAATGAAAAACATGCCATTTTGACTAAGGTACTTTAGCCTTAAAGGATTTCAGTTACAATTAGTGCACGAGTGCGAGGCCAAGCCTGGCCACTTGTGCCGGCAGGGCGATGACACCCACGCCAGGTCAAACCCACATAAGAACCTTGTTAGGAGCTTTGCAATGGCAGGCTTCAGAAAAACTGCTGCTAACCATAATACCTTAGGCACAAGAGATTCAAATGGTGTACAAAATGCTTCAGTGGTGTCCAAAATTGGTAATGGCTTGTGCAGGGTGTCTCCGAAAGCTTTACAAGGTTGACTCAATGTTCCTGAAGTGACGTCCAGGAAGTCCAGTGGTTTCCTGACTGAGCAGCCTTCACAGCTGCAAATTGTACCGCTTTGATTAGCCTGAGGACAGGGACAGGACTTGGGGAAAGGGGTGCGCAGAAGAAGGTAATCTGTTCAGAAGGACAACCCAGTGGTGGGTGGCAAGTCTTAAAGAGCAGGATCCTCCATCATCCCATCTTAGCAGCAGGCAGATGAGCCCTATGATGGCTCAGACGGAAGCTCTCTGTGGACAGTGTTTTATCTAGTCCAACCCCAAGATGCAAGCCTTTCTCAGGCGGAACTGCAGAGTAATGCACAAGGCCAACTGGACCCTGGAAGATTGGTCCCTCAAATCAGGAGCCATCTTTGACGACCCCAACTCCAAACCTTTTTTAAATGAAGTTGTGCTCTCATCCAGCTGGGGAGGTACAGAAACTGTCACTCAGGCTTCAAGATGTATGGCGAGGAACACAGCGAGGAAATGTGTTCCATGGTTCTCTGGGGTAAGATCTAGGTTGTGTTCTAGTCACTAAGAGGAAGAGCTCCAACATCTTGTCCTTGATATTTCTCCTTGGGGAATCCCCATCACCATCTTAAAGGACATTCCAGTTCATATAAATGGCGTTACCACAGCCTCTTGAACTCCTGAGAGGGCATGCGTCTACAGAACTGTAGACAGACATCACTATCTTAGCATGCATCTCAGCCTGCTCTTAGCATGCTCACTCAGACCACGACGCAAGACACCGCACAGTAACACTCATGTGATATAGCTGCAGAGTTCAGGAAAGTTGTGGGAAAAGTGGACAGAAGAAATCGGACCACAACCCTGGAGTATGTTTTGGTTGTAGGCTACCCACAGAAATTCAACTCTAGTCTTACACCTTACAACACTAACTTAGAACCTATACTTGCACCACTTTTAACAAAACACAAAGTAATCCCAATTCAAACTAAATGCTAAATTAGCACCAACAAAAATCCTTACGATTCAAATCAACCCAACCTAACGGTTAATGCAACCAACCCTGAAGCCGAAATGAATGTGCCCAAACATAAAAAAAGTAAATTCTCTAAGTTTACAGTTTCATCTTCATAGTAAAATTGTGTGACTTGCTGAACTGCAGTTTCTTCTTAATAGTTGACCTGTGAAGGAGTGTACTGAGCAGATTAATTTCAGACCTCTAAACACAATGGCACTGTTGCAATATTAGGTGATTGGTGTGAAGCAGCAATCACTGTTATTTATTCATTTTATTTATTTATTATTGTCCCCAAACATTGGCACCCATCTACTCCAGCATTTTTAGAGCTACAGACTTCATTAAAACAATTCTAGTCTTTTGGGATTATTAGGGCCCGAGTACGAAGTGCAAGGAACTATTGTTTTTCAAGGAATTATTGTTATTTGTTTAGACCGATTTCAAATGCAATTTTGAGGTGTTAGGGGTGCTCGGAAGTTATCAACATTTCAAACTAAAAAGGTAGGGCTTTGACTTTGAAATCTGTTAGGGGCGCTGTCGAGCCAATTTGTCACACCCAAGCCCAAAATCACATACTGATTTGCTGCAGTTCTGGTGCGTGTGCAAATTTTCATAACTTTCCGAGCCTTTCCATCCCTAGCATCTCAAAAATGCATTTGAAATCGGCCTAAACAAACAAATAATTTTTCCTTGAAAAACAATAGGGCCCGAGCACGAAGTGCAAAGCCATTCACAATTATAATAATTCCATAATTCCTTGAAATACAATAGGTCCTTGCACTTTGTGCTCGGGCCCTAAAGGCCTAGTAGGCTAGAAACATGGGCGGATCTACTGGGGTGGCATAGGGTGGCAAGTGCCACCCTAAAAGAAAGCCTTGCCACCCCTGCTGCCACCCCAGTTAGCAGCAACGAATTAAAAGAAAAGTTATGGCCAATTTAACATTTAGATCACATTGTATGGTCACTTATTCCTAATATGAACTGTTCAACATGAAAACTCAAATGCAAGACATTGATTGCATGAGATTAAGTTTGTCTGTATGAGTTTGTAAATGGCAGCCCGTTCCCTTTTGTAGTGTGTACATACTATTTGTCATCAAACTGTGATAACTGTGATTAAATTCAGTACGTCTGCCATATGTTGCCACCCTTAAAATATTCCTGCGTCCCTCTCGCCACCCCATAAATATTTTTCTAGATCCGCCCCTGGCTAGAAAGGTTCTACTCAGCAGGTCCAGAGAATTTTGTTGGTTTGTTTTACTTCGACAAGTCTTCGTAATTAACCTATGAAACAGGAATAGATTATTCATAAGTCACTTAAACCAGAAATGACATACGCCTACACGTTCTGGTTCGACATTTTGTCTAATTTCTAAACTGGCCTTCTAGCCTAATCCAACTTTTCAGTGAGGAACTCAGTGGGCTTCAACCTGCCAATTTACCAGAAATAACATAGGCCTACAACTTCTGGTTTAATTTCTAAAGTAATATTAGGGTTACTGGTGGGGACCAACATGCTGGTTAGTAGAGCCAACCGTAGGGCGAGCAGCAGGTGACCTCGGTCAACTTATTAGTTAAACTAGGTGCGGCACCTCTGGTTGCATTATTAACAGTGTGAGTCAATTCAACCTAGGTTTTTGCTCTTAAATTACATAACTAAAGTACATACAAAGAATAGTGCTACTGTTTGATACATTCAGATCATCCATGTCATTTAAATGTGTAGCTAACCCTAAATTATCATTGAAACGTTGTCTTAATGATATAGGCCTACTGTAAACAAAACCATGGGGATAGGTCTTCCTTTTACCGTGACAAAGATTGTGTTTATTGGTGAGCTGTATTTATGCACTTAATATGGTCGGAAATTATGGGTGCTACAGACACGGCTTGAAATGACCAGCAGAGGCCAGTGATACAATTTGAAGCGTCTAATATCCTGTAACGCAAACTGTTTCCGGGTTCATGGTTGATGTTTACCGGAAGCAACAAAACAGCATGTTCCATGTGCAAAATTCCTGAGTGCATGGGACAGGGCATCATCAATAACGGTTTCAGCATATAGAAATAGTAACACGTTTCACGTTTGGGCATATGGTATAACAGCTGATTTGTAGTTTGGTCGGTGTCGCTTCCCCCATAAAGTCATGGAAGAAGTTATAAAGTTGCCGGTGACGAATGAGAAACCTACACCCAAGAAGAGGCTGCGCCAACCGAAATACAACGCAGCCACAGAGTCCATAAAGAAACAGAGAAACGTGGCGAGTCTGACGGTTTTGGGGGAAGAGGACGCGTCTGTGAAACTACTGGAGGACCTGGTCTTCGGTGCCGAGGATGAGTTGGTGGAGAGGCTAGTGGAGGTAGGCCTGTTCCTTATGTTTATCCAAACAGCATACATGGTTGTAATTCTGTGTTATTATCATGATATCACAGCGTGTAACAGCTAGACTGTACTACTCTGATTAACTTATGACATAATCTATGGATACTGCACATTAATATGAAGACTAGGACAGGCCTACAACCACTCAATCTGCGGTGAGGTAAACGTGGTGTCACAGAATACAAACCAGCAACGTTTTTGAAAAGAGGCTTGTCAATGTCTACACAGTCATACACTTAATAACAGCATTACGGATAAGTAACTCATAATGGCACATGCAGCCAGAAAATGGCACTTTCTGTAAAAAAACAACTCCCCATCTCCCCTGTGTTTTACCAGGACAAGCCATGTGCATCATTAGTAGATGAGGATGATGAAGATGAAGGTGACGACCCAGAAGTGGAGAGCGAGTCTCATCTACTGATTCCCTCAGCCAAGAAGGCAGCCTGGGTGGATGAGGATGACGAGCGGGAGGAAGAGTACGTAAAATGTGGGCGATATGTGCCATAGGTTTTAATGGCCAACATATTCGGTAGCGTTGAGTTACACACTTTCTATGTAGTGTCTTCTTTGGTGCTCTTTTGACTTATCACATTTTCTGATTTATTTTACACTTTGATTGCTCTCAGCCTCACGTGAAAGTTAATTCATGTGATTGGCTGAATAATTGTAGCAAACGGTCAGATAAATAACGATACTTTGACCATGATGGATAAAATGGTTGACGATTCTGGAAAACCTTTTTTGGGGAAAAAAGAACGGTCTGTCACCTCCAGTCCATTCCTTAATTCCTTTCCCTGTCTTCCCGTCCCCCCAGAGTGGACATGAACCACCGCTTCCGTAAGTACCTGGTCAAAGGAGAGGCGGAGACAAAGATGACGAAGCACAAACTCCAGCAGAGGATGACGGAGCAGTAAGTAAAATTATACTGCAGCTTTTCATTAAACGGTACACGCTCTTTCTCTCCATCTCTCTTTTTCTCTCTCGCTCTCTTGTGTCTTTTCTACTTCCATTGGCCTTTTCCTTATCTTCCCTCTCCGTCTGTTCCTAACTGCTCATGCTCTGTTTGACTTTCTCCCTGTCTGTCTGATTTTCCTCCAGGTTTCAGAAGGCAATGGGAGGAAAACCATCCTGGGCAGAGGTCAAAGTAAAGAAGAGCAAGAAAAAAGGTAGAAAAAACAACAACTGATAAGGTGACAAACCGGCTCAGCCATTGAGTGGAGTTAATTGATAGTTATTTTCTTTCTTGATCAGATAATTACCACAGTGCTGCATTCCTTTAAAGCGTATTTCATATAAAAAAAAGAATGAATGAAAAAAAGAATGAGACTAAAGTGAGAAACTTTAGATATATCCTAAAGGCCTCTACACACATAGAGGCCTTTAGGATATATTGAATATAAATTTAATTTATTTTAATTGTAGTCTCAACATCATTGAAAATGAGGGCATGCCCTCAATGATTCCTCAACATTTGAATAAAGGTTGAATTAATTAATTAATTAATGCTTGGGTGACTGCAGCACGTAAGCAACACAGCCAGGCATCTGCAACATCAACGTGACATAGCAACATGGTTTCAGAGGTCTGTCGTGTACATGTCAATCAAATCAAAGGTGCGACGTCCACCCAGATGTTGCGGATGACTTGATTGGGGAATTGACGAGCGGGGCTGCAGGCTACAGCTAACCTAGATTTGATTCTAATAAACATTGAAATTTTGGAAAGTTTGCTTTTGGAAAGTTTGTTACACTCCAATAGAATACAAAACATAGGAGGTGTGTTCACCAGTTACTGTTTGAAAGAAGGAGGTGACTTTTAATTTTGTGCTCTGTTATCCACAGATGTTGTGGACATTAGCTGTATAGATTGTTGATAAATCACCCTCTAGTGTACATTTGGTGTAATAACACCATGTTTCATAGGTTGCCCAGATTTATATATTGAAAACTGTTTGCAACATTTTTGCACGGCTTGTGTGGGAAGGATTTGGAAAAAACACGCAGAAGCATGTTGAGGCCTTAACAATACACAAACACCAGAATATAACATCACTACGTCTCTGTCTACCACCGGTTCAGGTGATGACAGCGACGAGGACGACGATGAGGATGATGACGATGACCTGCTGAGGAAGACCGGGAACTTTGTGGCGGCCTCTGAAACCCTGCCATCGGGGACCCTGCGGGTCAGTACTGTCTTCTGTTTGTCTAACCCTGCCATCGGGGACCCTACGGGTCAGTACTGTCTTCTGTCTGTCTGTCTCACCAGGACAAACTATAGGGTAGCCAGGTTCAAAACATGGTTCTGTTTGGGCAGGACAACGGTGTACAGATTCTGGGTTCTATCCCCCAATGTCCACAGCCTTGAGTGAGATGCCTAACCCTCTAGCTGCCACTTAAAGAGCAGCGTGCAAGTTGGAGACCCCAGTGAATCAATGTGTAGGAAAATTATGTAGGAACTAGATTTTCATTAAATATACTTATATATACACTACAGTGACTTCTGGAGTTGTTTTTGTGAGAGGATTTTACCATCTAGATAGCGTGTGTGTACCATGTAGATAACATGCGGGTACCATCTAGATCAGTGTTTCCCAAACTTTTCTTCTGGGGACCCACTTTTTGTAAATGACAAACCATCTGACCCAATTCACATTAGGCATTGCGAGAGAATAGAGCATAATTGTACATAAATGAACATTCCGGACCCCTATCACTGCCATTTCCCCATCACTTTATACTAGGCCTGTTGTATTATAGCCCTATTGAATTGATGAACCACACATTTCAAAGAGAAATTTCTTTGATAATTTCATGTTTTAGACTCATTGTTGATAAATGCATTTAGGTGAGTTAACAGGCTCATTTTGTAATCAGTAAAACAATATAGGCCTACATATATTAAATACAACCATTATAAATTTGATCAAATAAATGCATTTAGTTAACAGGCTCTCATTTTTTTCATATCATTAGTACAACAAACAGAATTTAGTCTATAGCATCTTAATTATAATAATAATGATAATAATAATTATCAGAGGACATTTAATATCAAAAACAGGCTCATTTATTTTTATGGGCTCAACAATTTTTGAAAATCGTTTGCTGGTCGCACAGCCAGACCACTTTAAGTATGTGAGGGTGAGATTTTGGCTGAATTTGAAAGGGTAGCTGCAATCCTGAGTGCCTATCGGTAGAAACAGCAGAAACCCCATGTGGACAAAAGTATGTACTGCAAATGAAGAAAATCAAAGATGTTGCAAATGTATTTGGCAACCCAAGTAATATCCTTCCTGTGCGTCCCACCTGTGGGTCGTGACCCAGTCTTTGGGAAACACTGATCTAGATAACGTGCGCATTTTTCCCCCATCAACCAATCGATTGGTAGAATTTAAGTCGACCAAGTTTTCTTTGGTTGACTACAGCCCTAATATTAACTCTTCACAGAAACTAAGTATGCAAGTATCAGCTCATCATTCAGTCATATCTGGACATAACTCCACACTACGTTTTACGATGCTTTACCGTTACCGCAGGAGGGAGAGAGGCAGATTGAGAGAGGAAGGAGAGACAGAGAACTTCATGTGTTGTGTCTGCCATCAGAAGACAGTTTCTAGAAGAAGGAAAGGTTTTGAATGGCCTCATTTGGGTGACAATCAATAAAAAATAAAGTTTTACTGTATAAAAACGTTATAATGAAGATTAGATCATATATATATACACTCACCGGCCACTTTATTAGGTACACCTGTCCAACTGCTCGTTAACGCAAATTTCTAATCAGCCAATCACATGGCAGCAACTCAATGCATTTAGGCATGTAGACATGGTCAGGACGATCTGCTGCAGTTCAAACCGAGCATCAGAATGGGGAAGAAAGGTGATTTAATTGACTTTGAACGTGGCATGGTTGTTGGTGCCAGACGGCTGGTCTGAGTATTTCAGAGACTGCTGATCTACTGGGATTTTCACGCACAACCATCTCTAGGGTTTACAGAGAATGGTCCGAAAAAGAGAAAATATCCAGTGAGCGGCAGTTCTGTGGGCGCAAATGCCTTGTTGATGCTAGAGGTCAGAGGAGAATGGCCAGACTCGTTCGAGCTGATAGAAAGGCAACTGTAACTCAAATAACCACTCGTTACAACAGAGGTATGCAGAAGAGCATCTCTGAACACACAACACGTCGAACCTTGTGGCGGATGGGCTACAGCAGCAGAAGACCACACCGGGTGCCACTCCTGTCAGCTAAGAACAGGAAACTGAGGCTACAATTCGCACAGGCTCACCAAAATTGGACAATCGAAGATTGGAAAAACGTTGCCTGGTCTGATGAGTCTCGATTTCTGCTGCGACATTCGGATGGTAGGGTCAGAATTTGGCGTCAACAACATGAAAGCATGGATCCATCCTGCCTTGTATCAACGGTTCAGGCTGGTGGTGGTGGTGTAATGGTGTGGGGGATATTTTCCTGGCACACTTTGGGCTTATTAGTACCAATTGAGCATCGTGTCAAAGCCACAGACTACCTGAGTATTGTTGCTGACCATGTCCATCCCTTTATGACCACAGTGTACCCATCTTCTGATGGCTACTTCCAGCAGGATAACGCGCCATGTCATAAAGCGCGAATCATCTCAGACTGGTTTCTTGAACATGACAATGAGTTCACTGTACTCAAATGGCCTCCACAGTCACCAGATCTCAATCCAATAGAGCACCTTTGGGATGTGGTGGAACGGGAGATTCGCATCATGGATGTGCAGCCGACAAATCTGCAGCAACTGCGTGATGCTATCATGTCAATATGGACCAAACTCTCTGAGGAATGTTTCCAGTACCTTGTTGAATCTGTGCCACGAAGGATTAAGGCAGTTCTGAAGGCAAAAGGGGGTCCAACCCGGTACTAGCAAGGTGTACCTAATAAAGTGGCCAGTGAGTGTGTGTATATATATATATATATATATATATTAAGGCTGTCAAAGTTAACGCGTTATTAACAAGTTAACGCAACATGTTTTTAACAGCACTATTTTTTTTAACGCGCGATTAACGCTGTGACATTTGAACCTCGGGCCACTCCGTAGCTCGGGAAATCAGGAAGCAATGCACACAAGGTCGATGCCGCAAACAAACTACACAACACGTTCTCATCCCAACTCGTAATATACCGACGATTTGTCACGCCCCTAGACGTCCGCGTCCCGTTCGCGTTGGTAAGAGACGAGCAGAGTCTACAGCGTCCGCTCGCAGAGCAGAGTCTACAGCGTCCGCAGTCTACTGTGAAACAATTCACTCCAAAAAGGGTTAGGGTTATGGTTAGCGTTAGGGTTAGGGATAGGGTTATGGTTAGCGTAATCTATCACCGTGACCGGGTTATTATTGGAGTGAATGGACGCTGTAGACTCTGCTCGTCTCTTACCACCGCGAACGGGTTTATGAGAACCCAGATCGTTTCACACAGACGCGGGAGGGTACCTTTTGCGTCAATGTCAGACGTCTAGGGGCGTGACAAATCATCGGTATATTACGAGTTGGGATGAGAACGTGTTGAACTACAACCCCGTGAGCAGTAATGGATAAAAAATGGGGGGGGGTGGGGTGCGCGCGCGCGATCGTCACACACCCCGGTCCGACGACCGACGGGGGGGGGGGGGCGATCGTAACACACCGCCTCCGGTTAGGACAAATTACTTCTTTTTTTTTTATGACAGTCCTGGGCCGGCCCAAAGATGTGCATCGGGCATACCGGGCAATTGCCCAGTATGCCCGATGGCCAGTCCACCCCTGCCCGGCGCCCCCTCGCATGAAGCAAACCACGCTGGATAATTTAAAAGGGAAACAGCTGGACAACTCTACAAGCCGCAAACACTTTATTTATTTTAAATTATTATTTTCTTTAAGTTATTTTGTGTATCACCCTGTTTGTTTTGAATTTGATGCAAATTGCAATGCAATACATTGAGGGGCATTATTTTGTGTTAAATGGCTGCTTAAAGGAACTATATGTAGGATTGCGACCTCTCTGGCCAAAACTGTTATTGCAACCACGTTGTAAATACTGTACAGCGTGGTACTCCCTCCCCCTCCCCCCCCAGAGTAGCGGTTGCCAGATTCCCCGTTCCCGGATTACTCAACACAACACTGCGTCTACTAGAAGGAGCAACCATGACAAGTGTTTTACATACTGTTCTTTGCTTCTATTTAGGTAAAGAACATAGAATTGCCTCTGTGTATGAAGTGTGCTATACAAATACACTTGCCTTGCATAGATCCCTGATAATATTGACCAACTGCATCACCGTCACCGGGGCTTCATAGTAATGTGTCCGAGGAGAGCAGCCCTCTCGGACACACACACATGCTGTTACCGCTGTTTTATTAGCATCCGCACTCCCACACCGTCACCGGGGCTTCATAGTAATGTGTCCGAATAGAGCAGCCCTCTCGGACACACACGCCAGCTCTGACCGCTGTTTTATTATCATCCGCACTCCCACACCGTCACCGGGGCTTCATAGTAATGTGTCCGAATAGAGCAGCCCCCAACGGACACACACGCCAGCTCTGACCGCTGTTTTATTATCATCCGCACTCCCACACCGTCACCGGGGCTTCATAGTAATGTGTCCGAATAGAGCAGCCCCCAACGGACACACACGCCAGCTCTGACCGCTGTTTTATTATCATCCACACTGCAGTCGGTGTGCAGTAAATGGCACCCTCAATGGTGTGAAATCCTTACATACAGTCATTGAGCAAACGATACTGACTTCGTGAAAACGCCCATGAGGCAACGACGCAATGATTCGCTTCAAACATGTTTTTCTAGCAAAAACTGAATAATGGCGATAAGCCAAATATAATTCTAAAGATATACTGCAATAGTTCACTCCAGTGGAAACATGGACCATTTTCATTACCCAACTAAAATATATTTGGTAGGCTAATAGTGCAATGTAAACATGTTCACGAATGCATTTAGTAACGTCAGACATTTCTGACCCGAAACATTTGTAGCTGCAGCCTTATACAGTAAATGGCTGCAGCTCAGCCTATCTGGCAACCCGGATGGCGACACAGTACTGACTTCGCGATTGGATGCTAGGCAGAAGGTGGCGCAACAGACCAAAACACAAAATGTAAACAAAACAGTTTTCCTGGCACAGAAATATTGCGTTTGAAATTAAATATTCTGGCTGGACTACAGGGCCGGCCCGAGGCATAAGCGAACTAAGCGGCTGCTTAGGGCCCCCAATTGTGCACCCCCCCCCCCCCCCCCCCCCCCCCGCTCAACAATCGCGCAATAGAAATTCTCCGGTAGCACCCCCCCCCCCCCCCCCCCTTCAACAATCGCGCAGGAGGGGGCCCCAAAAGATCAAATTCTGCTTAGGGCCCCACAAGGCTTGGGCCGGCTGCTGGACTACTATTATGTCTGACATAAATACTTGAAATTAACATGATTCCTCAATGTCTATTGACATATTAGGGTCATTTTATGATTACTTTGAGTACATTTCTTACATATAGCTCCTTTAAACAAAAATGAGGATGAATAGATCAAATGTGAAGTTCAACACACTACTGTGTTAGTAAACATTACTATGCAGTTTGCACGTTAGTTACTTGAATTGAGAGTATTTCTCATTGTAACAATAAATAAACATGCTTTTTTTGCATAAAGCAAGCATTTGTCTATTCTCATGTTGAAAAGAGTATTACCTCATAGATCATAGTTAATCGTGATTAATCATGATTAACTATGATCAATCATGCGATTAATCGAGTTAAATATTTTAATCGATTGACAGCCCTAATATATATATATATATATATATATATATATTAGTGGTGGGCCGTTATCGGCGTTAACGCGCTGCGATAACGCGCTGCGATAACGCGCTGCGATAACGCGAGACTCTTATCGCGCGATAAAAAAATCATCGCCGTTAAATCTATTCTCAAAGTTGGGTTGGGAGCTGGGTCTATACCGGATTTCCACCAAGGAAGGTAAGCGCCGCGGAACGGCTGCGCTGCGGAACAGCTGCGTCCTCTGCCCGGCGACCCCCCCCCCCCCCCCCCCCCCCCCAACACGTTCTCATCCCAACTCGTAATATACTGACGATTTGTCATGCCCCTAGACGTCTGATACTGATGCAAAAGGTACCCTCCCGCGTCTGTGTGAAACGATCTGGGGGTTCTCATAAACCCGTTCGCGTTGGTAAGAGACGAGCAGAGACGAGCAGAGTCTACAGCGTCCGCTCGCAGAGCAGAGTCTACAGCGTCCGCAGTCTACTGTGAAACAATTCACACCAAAAAGGGTTAGGGTTAGGGTCACCGTGACCGGGTTATTATTGGAGTGAATGGACGCTGTAGACTCTGCTCGTCTCTTACCACCGCGAATGGGTTTATGAGAACCCAGATCGTTTCACACAGACCCCCCCCCCCCCCCCCCCCGTCAACAATCGCGCAGACTTATTTTTAGTCATTATTTAGGTAGCACACATATTATGAATGCCTTCGACAGAATTCAAATGAGCCTAACCCTAACCCAACACTAATATATATATATATATATATATATATATATATATATATATATATATATATATCTCAATATGTGTACTTTATGAGTATAGTAAGCAGTGGTGGAAGGTAACAGATTACACTGTTAGCCACAGTGAAGCACAGATGGTTGAGGAGCCAGTGCAGAGAAGGCCTCTTCCTCTTCCCGTTCTGGGTCTACAGGCACTGCTGCACTGGCTGTAACGTTAGGCGCACCTGTCCCTTCATTACGTGTAGTGTCTCCCAAATCCTGATAACACACCAACATTACACCACATGAAAATGAATGACAAATGTATTAGCTGTGTAAACAAAGTCACCAAGCTGTAAGTAGACTTCAGGGTTGTAATGTTAGCAAACTGAGGTTACAGACACCTTCTCTTATGGCAGCAAAATAGGTTGCTAATGCTGGCTAACAATAGCCTTTAGGCCTTCTTTACAACAATTAATGCGTATCAACACGTTGCTTCTCATTATTGAAATCATTATGCTGACTAAATTGCAAGTTGGCAAACATTAGAAAACTAGACTTACGGCGCACGGTGGACATTTTTGTCGAGCAGCAGAACCAGAAGCTGCCCCGTTGTGTGCACTGAAGGAACTGGCCTGGCTGTCGGTCTCACCTGGTCCTGGCTTCCAAATCCCATCCTGAACTCCATCATGTCTCTGGGAAGATAATTCTCTGTCTAAAATGAGCGCCACACACGACTGCGTTTTTCATAACAGATGCAGCAGAGAAGTCCCATCTCACAAAACGTACCCAGGTACGAAGCTAGCACCGTTCCTTTTCCTGTTCGGAAAAGTCACTATCACGACCCTTAGACTGAGTACCAACCTACTCACCACACATCGAGGCCTAGCCAAGGTTAAGGTTACATAACATGACGCGATGTCGAAAAAAAATAGTGTTTTTAGCTTTGCTCAAAGTGGCTACTTTTTCTTCTGAAGAGAGGGAGAGGGGGAGAGAGAGAGAGAGAGAGAGAGACTTCATTAATCCTGAGGGGAAATTACTGTGTTTCACATCGCAAAATAAAATCACTGTAGAATAAGTAGAGTAAAAAAAGAGTTCATCAGGTGTGAGACAACTTTCCATAACTGCATACTGTCAATTTAATCAAAGAACATGGCACTTTGTTAAGGTGGTGAAGTCGCCAAACAATAGTGCATATTGAACATTATACCACAGCATTGTTAAATACATGACACTGTTAATACCGTACACTTACGCCTTTCAACAAATCAGTGCGCTAGAAATCCAACATTTACTACTACATTAGCTATCAAACCAAATGTTTCCTTGACGACGCAAAAACTAAATGCAGCGGAAATATATATATACAGTCCCTGACAAAAGTCTTGTCACTTATCCATTTTGTAGAAACAGCTTATAACCTGACTTTTAATTAATCCATTGGTTTTAGAAATGGCTCATATGAAAGCTAAAACCCTCCCAAATTATGTTTAATATACTAAAATGAATTTGCTTCACTGAAGAAAGATTGATCATTTAATGAACACAGAAAGGTCAGATTTTGGCAAGACAAAAGTTTTGTCGCCTACAGAGAGTAATGTGAAAATTGAACAAATAATTTACTTCAAATACAAAAATATGTTGCATAACATCAGTGAATTAAGTACTGGTGCTGTGAGATCCATATTTAATATCTTGTATGACTTCCATGAGCTTGAAGGACTGCATCCATGCGGTTCGACTGATTCATACAATTTATTGATGAAGTCATCAGGAATAGCAAAGAAAGCAGTCTTACATGCCTCCCAGAGTTCATCAAGATTCTTTGGTTTCGTCTTCCATGCTCCCTCTTTCATTCTACCCCAGACATGCTCAATGATGTTCATGTCTGGCTGGCTGGGCTGGCCAGTCCTGGAGCACCTTGATCTTCTTCGCCTTCGTAGAGATGGAAGTATGCGATGGAGCACCATCCTGCTGCAAAATTTGACCCCTTTTATGGTTGGGAATGTAAGAGGTAGCTAATACTTCTTGATATTTTAGGCTATTGATATTGCCTTCCACCCTGCAAATCTCTCACACACCCCCATACTGGATGTAACCCCAGACCATGATTTTTCCGCCACCAAACATAACTGTTTTCTGGGTGAATCTCGGATCCATGCGGGCTCCAGTAGGTCTCCTGCAATATTTGCGGCAGCTGTGATGTGTACTTCCATCTCTACATCAAAGTTCCTCAAGGCGAAGTCCTGGAGCACCTTGATCTTTCAAGGTGCTCCAGGACTGGCCAGCCCAGTCACCAGACATGAACATCATTGAGCATGTCTGGGGTAGAATGAAAGAGGGAGCATGGAAAACGAAACCAAAGAAGAATCTCGATGAACTCTGGGAGGCATGTAAGACTGCTTTCTTTGCTATTCCTGATGACTTAATCAATAAATTGTATGAATCATTGTCGAACCGCATGGAGATGCAGTCCTTCAAGCTCATGGAAGTCATACAAGATATTAAATATGGCTCTCACAGCACCACTACTTAATTCACTGATGTTATGCAACATATTTTTGTATTTGAAGTAAATTATTTGTTCAATTTTCACATTACTCTCTGTAGGCGACACAACTTTTGTCTTGCCAAAATCTGACCTTTCTGTGTTCATTAAATGATCAATCTTTCTTCAGTGAAGCAAATTCATTTTAGTATATTAAACATAATTTGGGAGGGTTTTAGCTTTCATATGAGCCATTTCTAAAACCAATGGATTAATTAAAAGTCAGGTTATAAGCTGTTGTTTCTACAAAATGGATAAGTGACAAGACTTTTGTCAGGGACTGTATATAATATATTTGATATGTCGATAAAAAAACAATAATATTATAGATGAAAGCAACTCATATCTAATCATTGTTGCTTTTACTGTGGTATAAGCACAACATCTATTCCTTACTTAAAGTATGAATGTGTTGTTTGTGTGTCTGTCTTGTGAGCAGGTCAAGAAGTGTCTCCATGCCAACGCTGCTCGTTCCTGCAACGACCAGCTGACCACCGTCCAGTTCCACCCCTCAGCACAGGTCGTCATGACAGCAGGACTCGACCAGTCCATCTCCCTCTTCCAGGTGCGTACTCTCTCCACTCACTCACCCCCCCCCCCCCTTCTGAACTTAGGGGCCAATCACACAGAACCATGTTGCAACAGACACGGACCCTTTAAAAACACCCTTGCAGAGTCCTTTGCAAGAACTGCTCAGTGTTTGTGGAGTGGGGCTGCATGCACATTAGTGCCATTTAAACTGTTTCAATGATAAAAATGGACTTGACAAGAGCCGAGCTCTTGCAAACTCTTAATGTTTGAATAAACTATTATCTATTATCCCACTATTGCCAAAATCAGCTTCTCGATGTCTTTTTGTTCGTTCATGAGCAGTGATGCTCCCACACCTAGCTCCTAAAGTTAAACGTATTTCAACTTTTAAGCACAGTGACAAAACGCTAGGGAAACCGCCAGGTTCATCACAAGAAAGCAGCTCCACACCGTCACGCTAGACCATGGAAAAGCTATGGCAAAGTGGGCGCCGCCTTTTGATAATGCTGTTCTGTGTGATGTGTGAACCGACAATGCCGATGTACAGGTGGACGGGAGGACCAACCCGAAGATCCAGAGCATCCACCTGGAGCGCTTCGCCATCCACAAGGCCCAGTTCAGCTGTGACGGCGAGTCGGTGATCGCCACCGGCACCAAGAACAAGATGTTCTACATGTATGACATGATGGAGGGCCGGGTGGTGCCCATCTTCTCAGTCAGGGGTGAGGAGAGGGTTCTGGGGGGGTCCATGGGTGTGGAGGATGAGGAATGTGAAAACAGTGGTCCACTCTAGCATCAACTGGTAGAGCATGGCATTAGCACTGCCAGGGTTAAGGGTTCGATTCTCCACTAAGGCCACCCTCACTAAGCATGTATGCACTCACCGTATTGTAAGACACTTTGGATGTATGTGTTTTACAACCGTAGGAGCAAATGAGGCGTGAGAGGAGTAAAGCATGTGCATGTCTAGTGTGCATGTGCATGTCTACTACCAGCTGAAAGCTATTGGGTTTGATCCCCCCCATGTCCGCAGCCTAGTCCTTGAGCAAGATGTCCAACTACTAGTGTCAATCTACTTGACGTTAATGACGTGTATATGTAATCACTGAGTCGCTTTGGAAAGAAACAATGACCCAAGTATGTGTTTGTCTGTGACTCTGACTGTCTGTCTCTGTCTGTCTTTCTGTCTGTCTCTGTCTGTCTGTCTGTCTCTCTCTCTCTCCCTGTCTCTGCAGGTCTGAAGCAGTCCAGCGTGAGAGAGTTCTCTGTGTCTCCCGAGGGAGACTCTCTGCTACTGTCTGGGACCGACGGATACCTGCATGTCCTGAAACTCAAGGTGTGTTTTTGATTCATATAATTCAACTCCAAAGTACATCGAAGGATGTGCTGTATGGGCATTTGAAGTTGCATTTCCTTCATATCTTGTATTGCAAGCGATGATCAATATTTGACAAAAGGCATACTTCCGTGCTCCTTTTATATGCCCTATACCCAATTGTCGTTTCCTTGTCTGAAATTAATAAAGTTGATCTTATTTTTTAGTACATCTTCAGTTTTTTCTCTAGTTATTTTATACATGCCCACCAATAGAAGGTATGGCTACTGAATTAATGTTTCACTATGAATTGGATTATGTTGATCGTTTGGAAGTAACATTACCAACTGCTGTACTCTGTGTGTGTGCATGCAGACAAAGGAAGTGGTTCAGAGTTTGAAAATCAATGGCTCTGTCAGCGGAGTGGCCTTCTCCCCGGACGGAAGCAACGTGTTCGCACAATCTGGTAGGTTCCCACCTGTCTGATAGGACTATCTCTAGTAGGACTATCTCTCTAGTAGGACCATCTCTGGTAGGACCAACTCTGATAGGACTATCTCTCTAGTAGGACCATCTCTGGTAGGACCAACTCTGATGGGACTATCTCTCTAGTAGGACCATCTCTGGTAGGACCAACTCTGATAGGACTATCTCTCTAGTAGGACCATCTCTGGTAGGACCAACTCTGATGGGACTATCTCTCTAGTAGGACCATCTCTGGTAGGACCAACTCTGATAGGACTATCTCTCTAGTAGGACCATCTCTGGTAGGACCAACTCTGATAGGACTATCTCTCTAGTAGGACCATCTCTGGTAGGACCAACTCTGATAGGACTATCTCTCTAGTAGGACCATCTCTGGTAGGACCAACTCTGATAGGACTATCTCTCTAGTAGGACCATCTCTGGTAGGACCAACTCTGATAGGACTATCTCTCTAGTAGGAACATCTCTGGTAGGACCAACTCTGATAGGACTATCTCTCTAGTAGGAACATCTCTGGTAGGACCAACTCTGATAGGACTATCTCTCTAGTAGGACCATCTCTGGTAGGACCAACTCTGATAGGACTATCTCTAGTAGGCAGGGCTTGAAAACGAAATTATTTTTCAATCGTTCCGTTCCGAACGGAACCGGTATATTTAACGTTTTCGTTCTTGCGTTCCGCCACCAACATATCGTTCCTGAACCGGTTCGGAGCGTAAAATAACGTTCGTTCTTAACGTTCCGGCAGTGTTATTGGGCCTCCGCGGTGTGTTACTATTGCGGCCCCCCCCCGCGCCGGCCGTAGGTCCGTGGTGTGTTACTATTGCGCACCCCCCGTCGGCCGTTACTATTGCGCGCCCCCCCCCCCCCCCCCCCCCCCCCCCCCCCCCCGCGGTGTGTTACTATTGCGCGCCCCCCCCCCGCGGTGTGTTACTATTGCGCGCCCCCCCCCCGCGGTGTGTTACTATTGCGTGCCCCCCCCCCCCCCCCGCGGTGTGTTACTATTGCGCGCCCCCCCCCCCCCGTCGGCACGCGGTGTGTTTGTGTTACTATTGCGGGCATAGACATATATACATAGTATACATGTATATATGTCTATGATTGCGCGCCCCCCCCCCCCCCCCCCCCCCCCCCCCTGTCGGCCCGCGGTGTGTTTGTGTTACTATTGCGGGCATAGACATATATACATAGTATACATGTATATCTATGATTGCGGGCACCCCCGCCGGCCGTAGGTCCGCGGTGACGCTCGAACGTGAACGTCGTTTTACGGCAGTGGAAGATTTACGACAGCCAGCATACAGACAGTAAACAGACAGTGAGCAACGGACTTCACATGATATTATTCACAACTCGGATTAATTTAATGAAACCCATTGATTCTTTTGACCGGTGGACCCTTACGGACTTAAGGAATATAAACAATGCAGGAACGGACACACACCGTACGGACTTTATGATCGCTTCAAAAGTTGGAAGTCAGACCTTTTCCCCGTCTCTCTTGTTTACCGGTAAGTCTGATGAATTATGCGTTGGTGTTCATAGTTTGTGTTAAATGAACTGAATGATTTATCTGTGGAGAGTCTAACTGATCTAACGATGTGCGTTATGTCCATATGGACAGACGTTTAAACGGTTACCGTATCTTTGTGTAGGTGATCTAAACGGCTTAAGTCGTTCAAGAAATAATTTAGACAAAATCCAGATCCGGCCTCAATTGGAGACCTGCGTTTATTTGTCAGAACGTGTCGCCACACCCCTGCGTCTATTAGGGACCCCGCTTTTATTGGAAGTTTTACGGTATATAGAGAACGAAAAAAAAACGTTATTAACCGGTTTTGGGGATTTCAGAATAACGTTTCTGTTCCGGAACAGTTGAAGACCATTTGGTTTTCGTTTCCGTTTCCGTTCCTCGTAAAATTCCGTTCGTTTTCGGTTTTTGTTTTCGTTCCTTGAACCGGTTCGGAGCCCTGCTAGTAGGACCATCTCTGGTAGGACCAACTCTGATAGGACTTTCTCTCTGGTAGGACTAACTCTGATAGGACTTTCTCTCTGGTAGGACTATTTCTTTTGTAGGTCTGGTAGGTTTACTTCTTTGGCAGGTCTATAGATCTGGTCCATATGCCGTTTTTGTTTACACAAACATCAAGTTATAATTTGGTCACAAAGTCCTAAAGGGAACTAAATATGATGAAAGAAAATATGTTCGATCATCGATGTTTTTGTGTGCGTGTGTGTGTGTTGCAGATGAGGGTGAGGTCTACATGTGGGACGTGCGCAGCAGTCGCTGTGTTAACAAGTTTGCGGACAACGGCTGTGTGAAGGGAACCAGCATTGCCACATCCAGAAACGGACAGTACCTGGCCTGCGGGTGGGACACACACACACACTAATACGTGTAATGTATATTAAAGGCACAATAAGTGTGATTTGGCGGTTGCAGTTTGTAAACGCAACATTCAAAGTTGGCCCCTACTCCCCGGGTGAACGACACCAGAAGCCCTGCCCCCTGACTGTGGAGGCTACTTTAAAATACTTTAAAACCCACTTGGCTACTATAGCAAGCTAACTAAGCTAACCGCCTGTGTTAGGCACCTACCTGTCCAACAGAAAACAGGCCAATTCTGTGTCGCGCTTTATCCCCATCCTCTCCTTCAGTGTTTTGTCCGCTTGGTGTTTCACCTCACTATATGTATTTTTATATATATATATATATATATATATATATATATATATATATATATATATATATATATATGTTCGGTGCTGTGTCCACCATTGTCGTAGTTTCCTCTTGGATGCTTGCCTATGATCTGCGACCTGGTCGCTACGTTTTTATAGAGTTCCGCCTTGCACCCTGTGTTCTGTTGGCTGCGGGCTATCGACTGCCCAATGGTTGACGCCCAGAAACGTCCCGAACAAAGTAAAATTAGAAAATACAGGCAGAGGGCCAGGTCTTCACTTTCAGTGGGTCATAAGTGATGATTGAGAGGGATTATTTTTGTATGAGCCTTTACATATTTTTTAGGAAAATCCTTGTGCCTCATTGCGCCTTAAAGCTATCTATCTCCCTTAGCTCTCAGTCGGGAGTGGTCAACGTCTATGCTCAGCGGGAGTGCCTGACATCAGCCAATCCCAGGCCTCTGAAGACGCTGATGAACCTGCTGACCCCGGTGACCTCTCTGGCCTTCAACCCCGCCTCTGAGATCCTTGCCATGGCCTCGCGAAATGAAGACGAGGCCCTGCACCTGGTGAGTCTTTACAGACGAGTCTGAAAAACTGCCTTTGTTCCATTGGCTTGTTGGTTATAGTGTTGTTGGTTGGTTGGTTGTTGTGGTTGTTGTCGTTGTTCACAGCTTTTCGGGATTGGTTGCTTGTGTAGGATGGCAAGGACCTGAACCTAAACTGAATTAACTTGTTACCCTGAATTAGTTTAAAATCCAAAATATACCCATATGTTGCTGATGTTATTGTTTGGAATTAAGTGTGTGTGTACAGTGTGTACAGTGTGTACAGTGTGTACAGTGTGTATATTTTATGTGTAGTTTGAAGTGTTTGTGTGTGTGTGTGTGTCCAGGTCCACCTGCCCAGTTTGACTGTGTTTTCCAACTTCCCCATCGCCAAGAAGAAGAAGTACATCCACCGCACCAACTGCATAGACTTCTCCCCACACAGTGGCTTCTTCTCATTGGCTAACAACAAGGGCGTCGCTCAACTGATGCGGTCAGTCCCGCACTCCTTTAAACTGCTAGGCCTAAAAAATTCAAGCATTTAATTTTTCTTAATATTAAAAGTATTTTGAAATGTGATTCAAAATATAAAGATTTGGGCTATAAAAACGGCTTTCATGCATGCATTTTTATGCATTTATTAACTAGGTAATGATAAAAAAACATGTTCTGCTGTATTATTTAAAGCTAAACAAGTTGGGTCCTTTCTTTTAACAAAAAAACATACTTTTATCAAATCATTTGCACCAATACAACCATCACATTAGATTCCTAGAGGTGAATCTGATTCAACATTGACAATATGTAAATTCTGACTGTTTTCTCTCTGCTTTGTTTTCTCCAGGTTGCTGCACTACAAGGACTTTTAAATAAACGAGGATCACATTACACTCAGTAACAGGATGCCAACATTAGAAGCCTTTGTGGTACAGATTTTTGTAGTTTATTATGACATTATGAGTAGTACAGATTACAAATTGAAACTGTTCCATTGTAGCTGTTTGTAGTTGCCCCATATTTCAGAATTGGATATGCACCATACAGGTTCAAAGCTCAGTGTTAAAGAGAACAATGTGTTCCATCTCATGGAAATATTTGTACTGTGTTATAATAGCTTGGTAGATGAGACCCATGTACTCCTGTGCAGCTTGGATGGCTTCCATGTAGCTTCCAAACGCTGGTATGTGTTATTATTTTTAACAGATTGTTGTATAAATTAAGTAAAATACCCCCGGTATCTCCATTCTAATCATTCTATTGTTTCTTGTTTTTGTCTGCTCAGTGCAATCCTGGGATAGGATTGGGCTACAATGATGTTTTACTCTCTAGAAAATTGTCTCCTTGTTGCACTGCAGATCAAATCCGGTTTCTCCCGAGATAGTTATCAGCTGCTGGACTTCTCAAGGTGCTTTAAACAAATGTATAAGTCATTCATTAAAGTCCGTGTAAACCAAAGGGAAATGTGTTTAGAGTTCACACTATAGAAAAATGTGTTATTAACCACCCAGCCAAATTTGAATGATTAAAAAGTGACCAAGTATATAAAATTTGGATTCAAAATTGTGAAAAAATTAGCATTATTCTCACACGCTGGGGGCTTGTCCGCTGAAGGCACTAAACCACGCCCATTTGCGCGCGCACGGGGGGGGGGGGGTACAGAGCCTCTCAACTGTCAAATAATAACTCAAACTCGTGATTGGGTGTGATGAGCAGTGACGCAACTGCACTCTGGTTGTTAGGGGCGGAGTATGTAAGGGGTAGCGTTTACGTCATCATGTACCATTTAAGCCCACACACACACACACACACACACACACCTGCAGTAGGAATGCCCCCTTTCCTGTTCTGCTTGAGAATGGAAAAGCATTCCCTTCATGTCAGGTCATCTGTGGGCAGAACCCAACGGTGTCTCTAGGATAGTGTGCTTCTGTGGCATAGCAAATGTTTATCAGTGTACAAATTACGGATGAGCGCTATGGTAATGCGTGCATAATTACACAAGGTTAATGTAACCTATTACAGTTAAGGGACGTCGGTAGGGTTTCTATATCTCACTGCTGCACCTGGTTTCAAACTTGCCTTACAACTTTGTATGTATTTACCTTTTACCAGCCAATGCTCGTCTGCTCCGTCTGCCAGGACACACCCTTGAACACACACACACACACACACACACACACAACTCTTGCATCTGCGTGGTTAGGCTCTCTGTTCCAGGGTGGCTGAGGGACTACTACTCAGATACATGACTCACGACCCGGAGGAGACACAGTTGACACTTAAGGTAAATTCAATTCATGATTTCTAGGATGGATTTAATTTAAGTTTAATAACATTTAGAAACCAATAAAAGTAGCTAAACCACATATGAAAACTAATGAGCATAACTTCATGGAAGCTAGTACATAGCTTTCTGTACAATTCAATACAAGTACAATACAATCTTATAGCATTAATTTCCTATTAGAAATAACTGCTGTCGTACAACATTGTATTGCATGTGAGTTAGTCGATGTATTTTATACATCAATATATTTTTTTAAATATTGTGATAATGCGGCCTGTCTTTATTGAAGGGCTCCTATTTTACCACCAGGTCTGAGTGTGATTAGCCATTACAAGCTATTTGAAAATTGTGATGTCACTACACTCTAGTGACATCACAAGTGGCAGTGTCCACCCAGATGTATGATGACTAGACTATAATTGCATTGCCTGACCATGTGACTTTTCCTAATGTCCGGCTCTGCGAGACTACAACTGCATCTCGATAAACTGTTCTTATGATTGATTACTTAGTAAGTGCTTGTCCCACAGGCATGTGTCACACAGACACATCGGCTTTTGTCCTCTTAGTACATGCCATTTAGTAGACACTTATTCTAAAGCACATTACCGTCAGTGCATATATTTTTTAGCATGGGAGCGGTAGGGATGGAACCCCTGACCCATGTGTTAAAGCCAGGCTTGCTTAGGGAGTGATCTATCCACATAGTTTTTCACTGCATACATTTCAGAAAAGCTTTATCAAAAATGATAATGAAAGTAACTATACTTAAGCAATATTATTCGGTCATAGAAGATAATAAATGTAATGTAACGGTTATTACGGTTATTAGAGCACCTGTAAAGTGGAGTGATACATGTAAGTCCCAGTGCTGTTATACTGAATATCAGCACTCATGCAATGCCTCTTGTCCAATCCAACGACTCGGTCAGAACTACCTGTTCCTACCTGTTACCTGTATAATGTTCTTTAAGGGGTCCATACTGTTCTAGTTATCTACTGTTAGCGTCCCACACTGTTCTGTACCGTTATTTACTGTTCCATTCACTCCTATAGTGTTCCATACTACTCTTTAATGATAGGGTCCCACACTGGTAGTTACTGTGTAGTGCCCTACACTGTTCTTTAAAACACTTTTTTTACTTTATTTATATATTTCAGTAAATATACATACAAGCATTAAAGCACACCTCCCCCCACCTTCCCTGGACACCCAAAAAGTAAACAAATTGAAGACAAACATATATATAATAATATATAATAATATAATAAATAAAATAAATAAAATAAATAAATAAAAAAAGAAGAAAAATAGTTAATTAAACAGACACTTTTTGTGCTTTGGGATGCTGCATAGCCACTGTCCCATACAGTTCCATGCTGTTCCTTACGTTTCCATATATGTTTGAGACGGTTCCATACTGTTCTATACAGTCCAATGCTCCAGAGCCCACACTATTCCCATACTGTTCTATTGATTAATTCATTGCATTTATATAGTGCTTTTCAATTCAATTCAATTCAAATCACTTTATTTGTCCCCAAGGGGCAATTGCAGAGGCACGTAGAGTAGTGATACAATAAACGAGTGACACAATACAATGTAAGTTAAAAAATGTAAACATTATGATACTAATAAATTGATACTAATATAATATTTAAAAATATGCTAATAATAGTGCAATAATAATAAAGTGCAGTATACACAGTAGGCCTATACATATTGATGGGTGTATGAAACGGATGGATCAAGACACCCAAAGTGTGTGTGTGTGTGTGTGTGTGTGTGTGTGTGTGTGGATATGACACTGTCATATCCACCCCCCCCCCCCCCCCACTGGTGTGGATATCCACACCAGTGGGGGGGGGGGGGGGGGGGGGTGATTGGGTCCCATACTGTTCCTTACTTACTGTTCATCGTTGGATTAGCCTTGCAATATGTATTGGCTTTAGTGCTATAGTTATTATTGTCTTTAGTAGTGTAACACATTATGCATCAGTGTTCATGGTGTACTAACCTATAACCTCAACAATGTCACAAGAGCATCTCTAAACAATCATTTTGTTGTTGTTTTGTATTTTGAAAAGTAAAGTGAGAGCATCAATAGCCACCGATGATATGATCAAGATTACAGACAGTTTCCATTCTCCCCCCTCACGCAAATGAGTTGATCTGTAAGTGGAATTTGTTGTTGTGCACATTGTGTAAACTGCATTGCTGCCTGGTAACGATCTCTACATGAATGCAAACATAAAAACTAGGAAGTTTTTACTTCCTGGTGCGGTTCTGTGGTCTCTGATAGAGCAGTAGCCTGTGTACCCAAGTGTGTCACAGGGGAGGTGGAGCTGTCAAGTACAGATGTAATAATGGTCCAGTGAACCAATGACCCTCAGTCAAACTACTGCCTCCAATTGTGCTTGACACTTTTGTTGTTATAGTCGTTGTTTGAAGACCAGTGAAAAGATGATGAAGGACTTCGACTTGTAGTGTGTGCATGTGCGCTACAAGAGTCAAATTGCTCCTTGAACTTTCTGCCATATTGCCCCCTACACCATGGTTACACTGGTGAACACAATTAAGATCCTTCTCATGGTCTTGGGACCTCTTGGGGAGGTTTTCCTTGCCCTCCACAGAGCTTTAGGGGGTGGTTGGATAACGTGAAGCCCTTAAGAGACTAACTGTGATTAAGGGCTATACATAATGCATATAATATTGACTTGAGTCGACTAGATCCGATGAGCACAAAACAGCGTCTTGATGGGATGACCAAGTTCAAGGTACCCCTGAGCAAGGCATTAGATCCCATCACAGATCCCTGTAAAGCCATGTGGTATGCCGCTGCAGGATGATACATAGCTTGCAACTAAGAATATCGAAAAATGAGTGAAAAGGTCACATCGATCATGATAAACAGGGTATAAAACAGACTGATAGCTCCTGCAGCGACTGGATGTTGAGGATGCGGAGGAAGATCTCAACGTCAGTGGACCATCACGTCACGTGTCATTCAAACATGTATGACTTCTCAGCTATGAAAATACTCCCGTCATTGAATGTGTGGGCGTGTAGTAAGTTACAGACATCCTGACTGTCTCTGTGTTGTTGTTGTGGTTGTTGTTGCTGTTGTTGTTCATATACTTTTGTTCGTTACAAACCCACACACACACAACCTGTTATCTGCGGTGTGACGCGGACAGGAATGCAGGCTAGCCAGCCTTTCTGCAAAGGGCGCGCGCACACACACACACACACACACACGCGCGCACTTACACTTACAGATGGGTAGGTCTACTTACATCCATCATACTCTTCAGAAATGTTAATATCGTTTCTGTTTCATAAATCCTCCTAGGGTGGATTCAACCTGGGGGTGTTCTTAAACAAATGTTTTTAACGGTGTTGGTTTCGATCCGAACGACTGATCAGCCACAGGTGTGTAAGCCACTCCCACTCTACCTGTTAACCACGGAGCGGACGACCCGGTCCAACAGCTCAAACCTACAGATAGGCTTCAGGCTACAGATAGCTTCCGTGAAACTGTTGCTGCTGAGCCCGAGCCAGTTGAGCGAGTTGAGCTAGTTGTATTACTGCACTACCTCCACACCACGTGCTGCTTACAGTATAGAGAAAACACACACACACACACACACACACGCCGTCCGTCCAGGTCCAAGATAGTAAGATGCTATTTGACAAACTAACATGTAAAATGAACATGCCTGCCTTGAAATGTGCCTTTTGCTGAAAGAAACAAACAAACAAAAAAGATGAACACACAGAATGGTAGCTTGTGCGCAACTCCAGAATATAACTTTAACTATACAAAGCTGGAGATTTCAGGATCTCCTCCACCATTGCCCGGTATGTTTCCACTGGGCCTCGTCACGCTGAGCCTGATACTGGTCTTCTGTTATTGGTCCGTATGAACGTGGCGGTGCAGCCGCAGGGAATGCTGCTCTGCCTGGTTTACGTGCACCAGCCAGTTTTTCAAGTAGGCCTAGTTCTGACACGCAACCGTCAACTACATTTTGTTCCCAAGCAAAGCAACCTAGGATGACTGTGTGGTATTTATGTTAGCCTAATTGCTAGGCCTACATATTTTACCAAATGTACATCACTGATTATCTGTGGGTTTCCTTTGGTCAAGTAGGCTTATCATTTTCACAAACACCAACTTGGCCACAGTAACTTGAATGAAAACACTGGAAAGTATGCCATGCCATCTTCTTTTAATCACATTTGATTTGTAACTTAAATCAAATGATTCATTGCGTCTAATGTAAAAGTGTTTGTAACCCTTTGGACACTTTCGTCAGTCTTTCAGTTGGCAGTTGACTGTCTAAGCATCTGTTGGATTGCCTAATAATGGTGGCCATGTCTATTATTATTTGGGCACATAGTGTGCATGTATTGAAGAACCCACAACGCTTTCCGTGCAATGTAGGGAAAATTACAGCACTATTTTACAACTTCTGTTTTGTATAAACCGTATTGTCTATGTGAATGTCAGTCATTGTTTTCAAAAGAGAATTTGATAGAAGTGATGCTATGCATGTTCATTCATCAAATGTGTTTGTTGTTGTTTTTTAGATTATCTCTTTAGTTCAAGGCAGCAGCCCAAATGGCAGAGGGACCAATAGAGTCGGACCCCGGCATCTTCTCGGAGCAAGAGTTGACCTGCTCCATCTGCCTGGACCTGTTCAATAATCCCGTCTCCACACCCTGCGGACATAACTTCTGCCAGGTAGGCCTCCAGCTGCTCACGGTGTCGGTGAAGACCAAGGCATGGGAACCTCTTTCTCATTGACGTGAAGTAGTAACAGAGGTGAAGTCAGGTGTAGCGGTGCTGTGGGAAGCATCAAAAACAAAACGGGGAAGAGACACAAAGGAAGATGGAATGAGTTAGAAGTGCAGAAATGGATAACTACATGGGGGAGTCTGGAGTCTACCTGTAGACATGCTTGAGGCACAGCCTCACTAACCTGTCCTTTAATGTATCTGAAATCCCTGTATGTCGTCTTGAATAAAGCGTCTGCCAAATGACTAAATCGGATGAAATAAAGTGTTCTCGTGTGATCTACTTCTAGTGAGATGTGAAGGAGCTGGCTGTAGTTCTGGAAGATTCCGGTCCTCTTATTGTTGCTGTAGCAACTAGACAACCTTTTCATATGAACAGCAATGTTTGATTGAAGATTGACCGGTGGTACTGCTGTGGAGGCAAAGGATCTCGGTTAGGGACTGTACGATATTTAGCGGGGGGGGAGGGCCGGTCGCCAGACGATCGGGTTAAAATTGTTCTGCCTGGCCCTCCCCCCTGGTAATTTTTTTTTTCCGGGGCCCTCCCCCCGGCTCAAAAAAATTCTCCTAGGCCCTCCCCGCTACGTGAATCAAATAAAATTGGTCGGAAAATGACGTTTACAAGGTTAAAACGGCCACATAAGCACACATACACACACACGGGTACACACGCAGCAAGAGCAGGGGTTTATGCCACGCTGTGCCTTGAACTTGAGAATGGGGACAAGCCTGCTTTTATCAATGTTACGAGACTCCCCCAATAATTTCACAACTTGGCTGATGACATTGTACCTTATAGGCTATTATAAGACAAAACACAAACTACTGTGACTAAGAGCGACTAATGATCACCCTGCGATTCTTGGTCTATGTGGTCAGTGGCGTCAGTTTGGTTTTAGAAGTGGTGGGGACAATAACCATAAGCTTGAGTGTGGTTTGAAAAGTGCTGGGGACCCTTATGTAAGCTATTCATCCATTCAACGCTGCATTACAATATGCTCTACATTCGGCGCGATTGTCAACGGGGTCCGCGGTCCGCCAGCCGCGGACCCAGCACCGGACCCGCGGACCCGGCCGCGGACTCAGCCGCAGACCCGAGTCCACACACAGCCCGTGTGCATGCTGTGAGGATGTCATCGTGCGCGCCTATCGCATGATTTAGACTTGACGGTTTCGGCAGACAACCCGTTCTCATCCCAACTCGTAATATCCTACCGACGATTTGTCACGCCCGGGGGTGGGTGGGTGGGTGGGGGGGGGGGGGTGTTCGTGATTGTCAACGGGAGGGGGGGGGGGGGGGGACCGCGGACTGATGACGGGGTTGCGCGATCGTAACCACTGACGGCGGGGGGGGGGGGGGGGGGGGGGGGGAATAAAAAAATAAAAAAGGTGCCGGATCCATCGTTGGAGGTGCCGGAACATATTCCGGCGTGTTCCGGCCCAAATTAAGCCCTGGATACTGACGCCAAAGGTTCCCTCCCGCGTCTGTGTGAAACGATCTGGGTTCTCATAAACCCGTTCGCGGTGGTAAGAGACGAGCAGAGTCTACAGCGTCCGCTCGCAGAGCAGAGTCTACAGCGTCCGCAGTCTACTGTGAAACAATTCACTCCAAAAAGGGTTATGGTTAGGGACTGTACGATATTTACCGGGGGGGGAGGGCCGGTCGTCAGGGGGGGAGGGCCTAGGATAATTTTTTTAAGCCTTAGGGGAGGGCCCAGGAGAATATTTTTGGCCTGGGGGGAGGGCCGAGGAAAATTATTTTATGGGGGGGCAATCGTCATGACTCATGCCGAGTTCGATGTTTAAATGAAAGATAGGATAGCCTGTAAGGAAGTGAACGTCTCCTTTGCCAAAGTACTGCACCACATACATAGGCGTCGATTACGGGGGGACATGTCCCCACCACTATTTATAATTTGAATTTTGTCCCCACCACTTTTAAAAATGTGAAACCCAATTGCGACCGAAAAAATCCCCACATACAACCGCAGCCCGTTCTCATCCCAACTACAGCGTCCGCTCGCAGAGCAGAGTCTACAGCGTCCATTCACTCCAATAATAACCCGGTCACGGTGATAGATTACGCTAACCCTAACCCTAACCATAACCCTAACCATAACCATAACCCTTTTTGGAGTGAATTGTTTCACAGTAGACTGCGGACGCTGTAGACTCTGCTCTGCGAGCGGACGCTGTAGACTCTGCTCGTCTCTTACCACCGCGAACGGGTTTATGAGAACCCAGATCGTTTCACACAGACGCGGGAGGGAACCTTTGGCGTCAGTATCCAGGGCTTAATTTGGGCCGGAACACGCCGGAATATGTTCCGGCACCTCCAACGATGGATCCGGCACCTTTTTTATTTTTTTATTCCCCCCCCCCCCCCCCCCCCCCCCCCCGCCGTCAGTGGTTACGATCGCGCAACCCCGTCATCAGTCCGCGGTCCCCCCCCCCCCCCTCCCGTTGACAATCACGAACACCCCCCCCCCCCCCACCCACCCACCCACCCCCGGGCGTGACAAATCGTCGGTAGGATATTACGAGTTGGGATGAGAACGGGTTGTCTGCCGAAACCGTCAAGTCTAAATCATGCGATAGGCGCGCACGATGACATCCTCACAGCATGCACACGGGCTGTGTGTGGACTCGGGTCTGCGGCTGAGTCCGCGGCCGGGTCCGCGGGTCCGGTGCTGGGTCCGCGGCTGGCGGACCGCGGACCCCCCCCGTTGACAATCGCGCCGAATGTAGAGCATATTGTAATGCAGCGTTGAATGGATGAATAGCTTACATAAGGGTCCCCAGCACTTTTCAAACCACACTCAAGCTTATGGTTATTGTCCCCACCACTTCTAAAACCAAACTGACGCCACTGACCACATAGACCAAGAATCGCAGGGTGATCATTAGTCGCTCTTAGTCACAGTAGTTTGTGTTTTGTCTTATAATAGCCTATAAGGTACAATGTCATCAGCCAAGTTGTGAAATTATTGGGGGAGTCTCGTAACATTGATAAAAGCAGGCTTGTCCCCATTCTCAAGTTCAAGGCACAGCGTGGCATAAACCCCTGCTCTTGCTGCGTGTGTACCCGTGTGTGTGTATGTGTGCTTATGTGGCCGTTTTAACCTTGTAAACGTCATTTTCCGACCAATTTTATTTGATTCACGTAGCGGGGAGGGCCTAGGAGAATTTTTTTGAGCCGGGGGGAGGGCCCCGGAAAAAAAAAATTACCAGGGGGGAGGGCCAGGCAGAACAATTTTAACCCGATCGTCTGGCGACCGGCCCTCCCCCCCCGCTAAATATCGTACAGTCCCTTATGGTTAGGGTTATGGTTAGGGTTAGGGTTAGCGTAATCTATCACCGTGACCGGGTTATTATTGGAGTGAATGGACGCTGTAGACTCTGCTCTGCGAGCGGACGCTGTAGTTGGGATGAGAACGGGCTGCGGTTGTATGTGGGGATTTTTTCGGTCGCAATTGGGTTTCACATTTTTAAAAGTGGTGGGGACAAAATTCAAATTATAAATAGTGGTGGGGACATGTCCCCCCGTAATCGACGCCTATGTATGTGGTGCAGTACTTTGGCAAAGGAGACGTTCACTTCCTTACAGGCTATCCTATCTTTCATTTAAACATCGAACTCGGCATGAGTCATGACGATTGCCCCCCCATAAAATAATTTTCCTCGGCCCTCCCCCCAGGCCAAAAATATTCTCCTGGGCCCTCCCCTAAGGCTTAAAAAAATTATCCTAGGCCCTCCCCCCCTGACGACCGGCCCTCCCCCCCCGGTAAATATCGTACAGTCCCTTAGACATACATAGGACGGACTGTAGCAGCTCTTTGCTTTTGTCAAGAGGAACTCCACAAAGCCCATTTTATTCATTTCATTCATTTATTTATTTAATTAGTAAAGTGTTTGCCTAACAATGTTGTCCATTATATAAACCCACACTGGTAGTGTACCATTAGACACTCCACCATTCAGTCATCTTGGGCTATGGTTAGTTGATGTGGTCAGATGGGGCTTGTGCATCGCGACGTCACATTGCAATGACCGCCGCCATTTTGGAAGCATAGGAGCATTGGAACGTTAGTTATTATGTTGGTGGTCATGTTTTTTTGGTCATTGTTTAGTAATTCAACGTGAAAGGATTTGTCATAATGGGGAAACATTGTTGTTTGAAAGTGCCATAGCATTTCATTAGCCTAGGTTACGGTATATTTATGCTAATTTAGGATTTTACAGTACTACAACTTTTTTGAGTACTCTCAATATGGTGGAGTATCGCCAACCAAAAAATCCCATAATGCATTCTGATGTACAAGCCATGTTTTCGTTTCTCTCGTCTTCCCCCAGGCCTGCATCGGGGGCTACTGGGCCGCCAGCCCCATGTGCTCGTGTCCACTTTGCAAAAGACAGTTTACCGAGCGGCCCCTGCTCAACATCAACAAAGTCTTCGCCCTCATCACCGATAATTACAAGCAAGCCCACTACGGAGCGCCGCCGAAGATGGGGCTGCTATCCGAGGCCGCCGGCGGATACGAACCACAAGCGGCGAAGGTGTTCGCCGCGACGAACCCGTTCGCGCCGTCAGACCCAGGCATGGTGGTCTACTGTGACATATGCGCAGGGCTGAGGCGTGAGGCGGTGAGCTCGTGCCTCACGTGCACGGCGGCTTACTGCATTGAGCATGTGGAGCCACATCGGACGTCGGCGTTCTACGCCTCGCACCGCCTGCTGGACCCACAGGAGGCATTGCGCGGACGCATCTGCACCACACACAAAAACCTGCTGGAGGTGAGGAGGAACAGACGGAAACGAGAAACGGGCAACCTGAGAGCTCTTGGAAAAGAACCCTAGAGCTTCAGGAAATGTAACCGTTGAGCATGTAAGGTTACAGTTACATTTCCTGAAGCTCTAGGGTTCTGATATTGGACGTGATTGGAGCTAGGGGATAAATATTTGGTGGGGCAAAGCCACCGCAAGACTCACCCATTCTTTGGTTGCTGTTTTAAAAAAAAAATGTAGGCGAGTGTCTACATACAAGACACTTAACAATACATAACGGCACTTGTTTCTTGTGCTATTGTTGGTAGTTTTCACAACATTTTGAATGGCTAGGCAAGATGAAAGACGAAAGACATGACACATTTTTATTCTTTGTTTTGTATTGTTTTTTCTCCAAAATGTCAACCTGTTGAATGACCTTTGACCTTGTGACCTCAGGTGTTCTGTAAGACGTGCCAGAGCTGCGTCTGTGCCGTCTGTGCCTTGGGCGACCATCGCACTCACCATACTGTCTCCGTTCAGACGGAGAGACTCTTAAAACAGGTGTGTGTGTGTGTGTGTGTGAGTATAATGGTGTAATATATAATCTATATTTTCATAGCATTTGTAGCATATACTGTCAATATTGTTTATGGAGATGGTAGACTTACTTTTTCACAGTATATACACATTTAAATTATATAGTATTTTAGTACTTTTTTATGCTATTATTTAGGGATGTCCGATATTATCGGCCCACCGATATTATCGGCCGATATTGGCATAAAAAATCAATATCGGAAAATATCGGTATCGGTTTTTTAACCGATATCGAAATCGATTTTGAAATAATTTCAGACATCTGTTATGTTTCAAGTGAGGACGTGGTTTGATGACATCATCAAACGCGCCGCGCCGTCTCAATAACAAGCCTGGGCGTGTGCGGCCGTGTAGCGGGACGCTAGTTGTAGCTGTGGTTATGTCGGTGGTTTGGAGTTATTTCAAAGTTTCTACGTTGAATAGTAAAATAGGGGTCAGCGCAACATACTAACGCATTCTGCGAAACAGGTCTCATCACAACCGGTTCAGGTCCGCTGTACCGCGCTCACATTATTTTATTTATTAATCCGCACCTCCAGACCGTCACCGGGGCTTCAGAGTAATGTGTCCGAGGAGAGCAGCCCCCTCCCGGACACACACGCTAGCTTTTACCGCTGTTTTTTTTAAATTGTATTTATTAATCCACACTTCCAGACCGTCACCGGGGCTTCAGAGTAATGTGTCCGAGGAGAGTAGCCATCTCCCGGACACACGCTAGCTTTTACCGCTGTTTTGTTTGTATTTATTAATCCACACTTCCGCTCGGCATAAAGCCTATTGCAATGAGTGTAAAGCGGAGGTTGTCAAGATATTCTCAATAACTGGTTCGTACAACGACGTATTTGGAGTCTGTGTTTATTTTTACACCTCGCTACCGCCGCAGTCGGCTAGTGCGCATGACCGGAACTCCCCCATCACTTCAAAATAAAGGCACTGCTTACACTATTATACCATAATACCACATCTCCCTTTCTTTGAGAACAAAGGGTGGACTACCTTTGTCTCTTCAGGTCTTAAGGGGTTTATTCTGCCCTTTTGCTGGAAGACCTGTCCCTGATCTGTCCCTGTGTTAAGCATGCACAATAGAAATAAATAACTTACACATTACCATACTGTGAACTATTACTTTAGCAGGCTGTGTTCTTTAAAACTTAAACTCTCAGGTTTCACATAAATGTAAACAGTAAAGCAGAACAATTTCACAATCACCGTTCACTCTCCTTTTTTTCATTTTTTTTTTTTCACGTGGCCGCATATATCGGTATCGGTATCGGTTGATATCGGTATCGGAAATTAAGAGTTGAACAATATCGGTTATCGGTAAAAAAGCCAATATCGGACATCCCTACTATTATTTTTTATCTTTATTATCTTATGTTGTATCTTATTTAGTTTATTGCATTGCTGCAGCAGTAGTCAAATGGTAGTGTGAAGTAAGGGATAATGCCCTTCGAGGTGTCCATTATCAGAAGTTAATGGACGACGCGGAGGCGTGAACGGTTGCTTCCGCGAAGTCCATTAACTTCTGATAATGGACACCTCGAAGGGCATTATCCCGCTTATACCATGGTCACTTGCCAAAGAAAATAAATTAAGACCATTCATTAATATTTGCATGCGTTTTACAATCAAAATATAAAGTTGTTCACAAGCCATAATTTGGCTTCCCTAGTAACGCCTGAGGGTCTGACTAATACCTGGAACAATCATTACCCTCCCGTAAGGTTCTTATGCAACGAAAACGTAGTTCACTCCTCCAGTAAATAGGACGGACCTTAGATACGACTCGGCAACGGGAGGTATTCTAGTCCGCTCAGCTATGAGCCACAGAGCTGACGTCATGCATTGTACATCGGGAATCGCGACGGCCTATACTTTCAACATAAAGTGTACATATTTATAATTAGTGTGAATGCTGGAGCATTCACACTCTAGATATCTAAATCTTTATTATTTTTATTTTTATTCTTCCGACCGTTTTTTGGCACTCTTCTCCTTCATATTTTCAGCTACAAAAACCATTCAAATATCAAAATGTTCATATTTATTACGACATTATGGCTATCTATTCACATTTTTCATATTAATTCAACTTTTCAAATTATTCTACTTTTTCCACCTTTATTTTTCCAATACAAACCAGCCTCTTATTCTTCACATTCTTTACGTCGTAACTAATTCAAATTTCAACCTTTTCCCATCGTTCAAACAATTAAACAAATCTAGAGATTTGTATCTATCTAGCCGTGTTCACGAAATTTCGATAGCTGTTATACTTTTTTCTGTATCGCAGTTTTAGTTTCAAATCGTCATATTCTACCGTTCACTAATCTACAGATTTGTATATTCAATAATAACGATATCCAAACAAAATTTCGATAGCATTTATATTTATTCAGAATCACAGTTTACACATCGATTACACATTGATCTCTGGCCTAACTAAATCAATTCTCAATCGTTTACCAAGATATTCTCAATAACTGGTTCGTACAACGACGTATTTGGAGTCTGTGTTTATTTTTACACCTCGCTACCGCCGCAGTCGGCTAGTGCGCATGACCGGAACTCCCCCATCACTTCAAAATAAAGGCACTGCTTAATCTACAGATTTGTATATTCAATAATAACGATATCCAAACAAAATTTCGATAGCATTTATATTTATTCAGAATCACAGTTTACACATCGATTACACATTGATCTCTGGCCTAACTAAATCAATTCTCAATCGTTTACCTTCGTTCAAAAAATGTACAGACTTGTATATCCCATAATATCCAATCAAAAGGGGTCCACCGATCAAAAGAATCAATGGGTTTCATTAAATTAATCCGAGTTGTGAATAATATCATGTGAAGTCCGTTGCTCACTGTCTGTATGCTGGCTGTCGTAAATCTTCCGCTGCCGTAAAACGACGTTCACGTTCGAGCGTCATGGCGTCACCGTGGACGTACGGGGGGGGGGGGTGCCCGCAATAGTAACACAAACACACCGCGGACCTGCGGGGGGAGGGGGGGGGGGGTGCGCGCAATAGTAACATACCGTGGGCCGGGGGGGGATTTCGATAGCATTTATATGTATTAAGAGTTTCACAGTTTAACTGATTCCTTTTCAGTTTACTTCACGTTGACGCTCGAGCGAGGGGACGTTCAGCAGTGTTGCCAGATTGGGCTGCTTTTTGAGGACGTTCAGCAGTGTTGTTACTACTTCAGTTACTTCTACTTCAGCTATTAGTAGGCCTATTAGGCCTACTAATTCAGCTACTACTACAATTTCAACTACTTCTACTACTTTCATATTCTTCTACTATTTCAGCTTCTACTAGGCCTACTACTTTCAGCTTCTTCTACTATTTCAGCTTCTACTACTACTTTCAGCTTCTTCTACTATTTCAGCTTCTACTACTACTTTCAGCTTCTTCTACTATTTCAGCTTCTACTACTACTTTCAGCTTCTTCTACTATTTCAGCTTCTACTACTACTTTCAGCTTCTTCTACTATTTCAGCTTCTACTACTACTTTCAGCTTCTTCTACTATTTCAGCTTCTACTACTACTTTCAGCTTCTTCTACTATTTCAGCTTCTACTACTACTTTCAGCTTCTTCTACTATTTCAGCTTCTACTACTACTTTCAGCTTCTTCTACTATTTCAGCTTCTACTACTACTTTCAGCTTCTTCTACTATTTCAGCTTCTACTACTACTTTCAGCTTCTTCTACTATTTCAGCTTCTACTACTACTTTCAGCTTCTTCTACTATTTCAGCTTCTACTACTACTTTCAGCTTCTTCTACTATTTCAGCTTCTTCTACTACTTTCAGCTTCTTCTACTATTTCAGCTTCTACTACTACTTTCAGCTTCTTCTACTATTTCAGCTTCTACTACTACTTTCAGCTTCTTCTACTATTTCAGCTTCTACTACTACTTTCAGCTTCTTCTACTATTTCAGCTTCTACTACTACTTTCAGATTCTTCTACTATTTCAGCTTCTACTACTACTTTCAGATTCTTCTACTATTTCAGCTTCTACTACTACTTTCAGATTCTTCTACTATTTCAGCTTCTACTACTACTTTCAGATTCTTCTACTATTTCAGCTTCTACTACTACTTTCAGCTACTTCTACTATTTCAGCTTCTACTACTACTTTCAGATTCTTCTACTATTTCAGCTTCTACTACTACTTTCAGATTCTTCTACTATTTCAGCTTCTACTACTACTTTCAGATTCTTCTACTATTTCAGCTTCTACTACTACTTTCAGATTCTTCTACTATTTCAGCTTCTACTAGGCCTACTACTTTCAGCTTCTTCTACTATTTCAGCTTCTACTAGGCCTACTACTTTCAGCTTCTTCTACTATTTCAGCGTCTACTACTACTTTCAGCTTCTTCTACTATTTCAGCTTCTACTACTACTTTCAGCTTCTTCTACTATTTCAGCTTCTACTACTACTTTCAGCTTCTTCTACTATTTCAGCTTCTACTACTACTTTCAGCTTCTTCTACTATTTCAGCTTCTACTACTACTTTCAGCTTCTTCTACTATTTCAGCTTCTACTACTACTTTCAGCTTCTTCTACTATTTCAGCTTCTACTACTACTTTCAGCTTCTTCTACTATTTCAGCTTCTACTACTACTTTCAGCTTCTTCTACTATTTCAGCTTCTACTACTACTTTCAGCTTCTTCTACTATTTCAGCTTCTACTACTACTTTCAGCTTCTTCTACTATTTCAGCTTCTACTACTACTTTCAGCTTCTTCTACTATTTCAGCTTCTTCTACTACTTTCAGCTTCTTCTACTATTTCAGCTTCTACTACTACTTTCAGCTTCTTCTACTATTTCAGCTTCTACTACTACTTTCAGCTTCTTCTACTATTTCAGCTTCTACTACTACTTTCAGATTCTTCTACTATTTCAGCTTCTACTACTACTTTCAGATTCTTCTACTATTTCAGCTTCTACTACTACTTTCAGATTCTTCTACTATTTCAGCTTCTACTACTACTTTCAGATTCTTCTACTATTTCAGCTTCTACTACTACTTTCAGATTCTTCTACTATTTCAGCTTCTACTACTACTTTCAGCTACTTCTACTATTTCAGCTTCTACTACTACTTTCAGATTCTTCTACTATTTCAGCTTCTACTACTACTTTCAGATTCTTCTACTATTTCAGCTTCTACTACTACTTTCAGCTTCTTCTACTATTTCAGCTTCTACTAGGCCTACTACTTTCAGCTTCTTCTACTATTTCAGCTTCTACTAGGCCTACTACTTTCAGCTTCTTCTACTATTTCAGCTTCTACTACTACTTTCAGCTTCTTCTACTATTTCAGCTTCTACTACTACTTTCAGCTTCTTCTACTATTTCAGCTTCTACTACTACTTTCAGCTTCTTCTACTATTTCAGCTTCTACTACTACTTTCAGCTTCTTCTACTATTTCAGCTTCTACTACTACTTTCAGCTTCTTCTACTATTTCAGCTTCTACTACTACTTTCAGCTTCTTCTACTATTTCAGCTTCTACTACTACTTTCAGCTTCTTCTACTATTTCAGCTTCTACTACTACTTTCAGCTTCTTCTACTATTTCAGCTTCTACTACTATTTCAGCTTCTACTACTACTTTCAGCTTCTTCTACTATTTCAGCTTCTACTACTACTTTCAGCTTCTTCTACTATTTCAGCTTCTTCTACTACTTTCAGCTTCTTCTACTATTTCAGCTTCTACTACTACTTTCAGCTTCTTCTACTATTTCAGCTTCTACTACTACTTTCAGCTTCTTCTACTATTTCAGCTTCTACTACTACTTTCAGCTTCTTCTACTATTTCAGCTTCTACTACTACTTTCAGATTCTTCTACTATTTCAGCTTCTACTACTACTTTCAGATTCTTCTACTATTTCAGCTTCTACTACTACTTTCAGATTCTTCTACTATTTCAGCTTCTACTACTACTTTCAGATTCTTCTACTATTTCAGCTTCTACTACTACTTTCAGATTCTTCTACTATTTCAGCTTCTACTACTACTTTCAGCTACTTCTACTATTTCAGCTTCTACTACTACTTTCAGATTCTTCTACTATTTCAGCTTCTACTACTACTTTCAGATTCTTCTACTATTTCAGCTTCTACTACTACTTTCAGATTCTTCTACTATTTCAGCTTCTACTACTACTTTCAGATTCTTCTACTATTTCAGCTTCTACTAGGCCTACTACTTTCAGCTTCTTCTACTATTTCAGCTTCTACTAGGCCTACTACTTTCAGCTTCTTCTACTATTTCAGCGTCTACTACTACTTTCAGCTTCTTCTACTATTTCAGCTTCTACTACTACTTTCAGCTTCTTCTACTATTTCAGCTTCTACTACTACTTTCAGCTTCTTCTACTATTTCAGCTTCTACTACTACTTTCAGCTTCTTCTACTATTTCAGCTTCTACTACTACTTTCAGCTTCTTCTACTATTTCAGCTTCTACTACTACTTTCAGCTTCTTCTACTATTTCAGCTTCTACTACTACTTTCAGCTTCTTCTACTATTTCAGCTTCTACTACTACTTTCAGCTTCTTCTACTATTTCAGCTTCTACTACTACTTTCAGCTTCTTCTACTATTTCAGCTTCTACTACTACTTTCAGCTTCTTCTACTATTTCAGCTTCTACTACTACTTTCAGCTTCTTCTACTATTTCAGCTTCTACTACTACTTTCAGCTTCTTCTACTATTTCAGCTTCTTCTACTACTTTCAGCTTCTTCTACTATTTCAGCTTCTACTACTACTTTCAGCTTCTTCTACTATTTCAGCTTCTACTACTACTTTCAGCTTCTTCTACTATTTCAGCTTCTACTACTACTTTCAGATTCTTCTACTATTTCAGCTTCTACTACTACTTTCAGATTCTTCTACTATTTCAGCTTCTACTACTACTTTCAGATTCTTCTACTATTTCAGCTTCTACTACTACTTTCAGATTCTTCTACTATTTCAGCTTCTACTACTACTTTCAGATTCTTCTACTATTTCAGCTTCTACTACTACTTTCAGATTCTTCTACTATTTCAGCTTCTACTACTACTTTCAGCTACTTCTACTATTTCAGCTTCTACTACTTTCAGATTCTTCTACTATTTCAGCTTCTACTACTACTTTCAGATTCTTCTACTATTTCAGCTTCTACTACTACTTTCAGCTTCTTCTACTATTTCAGCTTCTACTAGGCCTACTACTTTCAGCTTCTACTATTTCAGCTTCTACTAGGCCTACTACTTTCAGCTTCTTCTACTATTTCAGCTTCTACTACTACTTTCAGCTTCTTCTACTATTTCAGCTTCTACTACTACTTTCAGCTTCTTCTACTATTTCAGCTTCTACTACTACTTTCAGCTTCTTCTACTATTTCAGCTTCTACTACTACTTTCAGCTTCTTCTACTATTTCAGCTTCTACTACTACTTTCAGCTTCTTCTACTATTTCAGCTTCTACTACTACTTTCAGCTTCTTCTACTATTTCAGCTTCTTCTACTACTTTCAGCTTCTTCTACTATTTCAGCTTCTACTACTACTTTCAGCTTCTTCTACTATTTCAGCTTCTACTACTACTTTCAGCTTCTTCTACTATTTCAGCTTCTACTACTACTTTCAGCTTCTTCTACTATTTCAGCTTCTACTACTACTTTCAGATTCTTCTACTATTTCAGCTTCTACTACTACTTTCAGATTCTTCTACTATTTCAGCTTCTACTACTACTTTCAGATTCTTCTACTATTTCAGCTTCTACTACTACTTTCAGATTCTTCTACTATTTCAGCTTCTACTACTACTTTCAGATTCTTCTACTATTTCAGCTTCTACTACTACTTTCAGATTCTTCTACTATTTCAGCTTCTACTACTACTTTCAGATTCTTCTACTATTTCAGCTTCTACTACTACTTTCAGATTCTTCTACTATTTCAGCTTCTACTACTACTTTCAGATTCTTCTACTATTTCAGCTTCTACTACTACTTTCAGATTCTTCTACTATTTCAGCTTCTACTACTACTTTCAGATTCTTCTACTATTTCAGATTCTACTACTACTTTCAGATTCTTCTACTATTTCAGCTTCTACTACTACTTTCAGATTCTTCTACTATTTCAGATTCTTCTACTACTACTTTCAGATTCTTCTACTATTTCAGCTTATTCTACTACTTTCAGATTCTTCTACTATTTCAGCTTATACTACTACTTTCAGATTCTTCTACTATTTCAGCTTCTTCTACTACTTTCAGCTTCTTCTACTATTTCAGCTTCTACTACTACTTTCAGATTCTTCTACTATTTCAGCTTATACAACTACTTTCAGATTCTTCAGATCAATTCATTTTATATTTCTGCTTTGAGCTTATCATTCAGCTTCCAGCATTCACACGCGTTTTCTGCAGGAAATGCATTTTCTAGTTTGAAATGTGTCCCAGCCTTTACACCACAGATACTATAGGGTCTATAGCATATAACCGCGTTTTCTGATTACAGTTTAATGCATTTTTTCACAATTTACCAGTTGTCGTTTTGACGACTAATCACCGCGCCATTCGTTTCAATGGGAATCGCGACGGTCTATACTTTCAACATAAAGTGTACATATTTATAATTTGAAATGTGTCCCAGCCTTTATACCACAGATACTATAGGGTCTATAGCATATAACCGCGTTTTCTGATTACAGTTTAATGCATTTTTCACAATTTACCAGCTCTCGTTTTGAAGGCTGAACAGACAATTTGACTGGAAGTACTTAGTAGGTGTCCATATAGCCAGAGCTAGCTCTGCATATAGCAGGGATTAATGGCCACCCTGCAGCAGCCAATCAGAATCGAGTATTCCCTCTCCGTTGCCATGGTTACCATCTAGCGTTTGAGCCAGCGCAGTAATCTAACTGTAATCAGGCAATTTGACCCGAACGTCTTTCCGAGGTGTACATTAACAATTTAACTTTTTAACCTACACCCGCCAGCCAATCAGAATCGAGTATTCACCCTGACCATGGTATAAATGAAGTTAATACCTGCTAGGCTATGGTTCTCTCCATTCACCCGTCCATGTTTGTCCATCTCTCTATCTAGAAAGTGTTGTCCAGGTCTGAGTTGGAGATAGTGAACCGCATCGAGAGGAAGAACGTCCGTCTCATGGGGCTGAAGCAGCGGCTCCAGACCATCACGGTAGAGCTCACTCTTTTCATTTCCCTTCAGAAGACACTGTCTATTACTCACTGGTAATACAATACAATATTAGCTAAATAAAAAAACGGTGGTGTTATTGATTATTACTAGTGCAGTGCCAGTTCAAAACGTGCCTGTTTGGCCAGTGCAGTGCTCGTTCCGTGCCTGTCCGGAACAGGCTTCTCGAGAACCGCTCATCCAAACAACTTCACACTCGATAATGCACTCCCTTGGGTCCTCAGAAATACACCCGCCGAGTGTGAAGTCATTTGGATGAACGGTTGTTGAGAAAATCTAAGGACAGACATACAGAGACTCCGCCGTTTATAGTTAGATTTGGTCATGGAGAAGACGACTAGAATTTACTATCCTGCAATGTAAGTGATCAAGCACTAAGTTGTTTTTTAGCTTGTTTGGGTCTGACCGTTAGTCTTTATGAATGACCGTTAGTCTTTATGAATGGCCTTTAGTCTTTATGAATGACCTTTAGTCTTTATGAATAGCCTTTAGTCTTTATGAATGACCTTTAGACTTTATGAATGACCTTTAGTCTTTATGAATGGCGTTTAATCTTCATGAATTACCTTTAGTCTTTATGAATGGCCTTTAGTCTTTATGAATGGGCGTTGGTCTATATGAATGACCTTTAGCCTTTCTGAATGTCTTTTAATCTTTATGAATGTGTGCTTGCCAACACAGAAATATGCCGACGGGGAACAGGCGGAGGTGGAGCAACTTCTCTCGGAGCTGTCCGAGTCCATGGAGAACATCCAGGCCCACCTGCTGGGCGGGATGCAGGCGAAGCGGGTCACTGTGGTGAAGAAGGGGGAGGGGCTGGTGAGCCACTTAGAGGCAGAGCTAAGCCAGCTGAGAGAGAGGAGGGCCCTCCTGGAAACCCAGGCCACCAGTCAAGACCACATCGCATTCCTGCAGGTAGAAAACCCACACCGCACACCAGGGACCATTCTAGGAATTCTTAACCTTCAGGGGTGCTTATAGGGTTTATTTATGTATTGATTTGTTTATTTAATAGGGGACAGAGCACGTCAATAAACATCAGTAAAAAAAAAGATGTAAAATGCCGATGTAAAAATGCGAATTTACATCCGTAGTTCTTAGGCAGGTAACAAAAACAGAAACATACAAAACAGTGACAATATACAAATATGATATTCAATATATATGCATATGCAAAATACGATAAGGGTTACCATAACTGGCTCACCTTTACAGGTACTCGGCCCTGCACCATCTGTCAGCTAGTGGCGGCGCTTACTCTCTCTCTTTCCCTCCCTCAAAACACCTCCCCCCAAAGTGGGACTGAGTTGAGTGGCTTCTGCAAGTTTACAAATGGGCAACCCCCTTCATCGATGTTTCGTCGATTTAAGCCCATGACATCGGTGGTAGTACCAGCATCCTGGTACTACCCCCGCTGTCCACCACTCAACTCTATGATGTTGTTAACCCATCACCAGGTTGGCTCTGCCCCCGATCTTTCCACTTTATCCAGATCCACCGGGATGCTGCCTCTGCCTGCTTGGTGATGTTGGCTACCAGCCACTTCCTAGCTGGCCCTTCAATCCCGAGCAGTCCAAGCGCTCTCCAGAGTGACTGCCCTGCAAAGCCCCTGCAGCCAACTTCAACTGGAAGGTTCCAGGCTTTCCATCCATTCTGTTGGCTCACGAAGATGAGTGTCTGATATTTCTTTAGCATGTGCTCATGTGCCTCCTCCATCCTCTCTTCCCAGGGTACTGTAAGCTCAATAAGAACCACCTGCTTGGTGCCTTTAGACTAGAGGACAATATTGGGTCTTAGGCTAGTGTGGGTTATCTCCTCTGGGAATTTGAGCTGCTTCCTAAGTTCCACCCGCATCTCCCAGTTACTTGCTGTGGACTTTGCTCCTCGTCTCTGCTGCACTCTCCCCTGCACTGAGAAAGTGATGGAGCGAGGCCCCTTAGAAAGTTGTTTCGGCTTCTTTCTTGCCTGCTCCACACCAGCAGCCAACTGTGTCAGGATCTGGTCGTGTCGCCACCAGAATTTCCCATCCACCCATCTTGCATCTTGACTATCTCACAGCATCATGGCCTGGCGTGTTTTCGTTGCCTTGTACCCCTTGACCATGGATTTTACAGGCAGCTGCAGCTTGCTGCCTGTGCTGTACAGGCCAATGGAGCAGAAGCTTCTCAGGACGCCCAACCATCTCCTCAGGTAGGTGTTCATCTTCCTCTCGAGCCCCTCAACAGTGGAGACCGCTACCTCGTAAATGAGCAATGGCCAGAGCATACTGGGAAGCACCCCATGTTGGTGTCCCCAGGCCTTATACTTATCGGGTAGGCCACTCTTCTTCAGAGATGTCATCCAGGTTTCAGGTTGAATGAGCATCTCCTTCACACTATCCTTGTCGTTGAGGTCCGCCCTGTAACCACTTACCCAAGCTCTTCACTGGTTTCTCTTGGACCGTTGGGATGAAGTCCTCTCTAATCTTAAAGTGAAACTGATCCTGGACACGCTCCCTCCTCAGTACCAGGCTTCTGGATTTTGCAGGTTTGAACTCCATCCTTGCCATCCAGTGAGCTCGACCAAGTCCTCCAAAATCCATCTCCATTCAGGTACTGAATTGGGCTGTGATGGTGAGGTCGTCCGATGAATGCCCTGATGGGCGCCTGTTGGATGGCCGTTTGGTTTTCAAATGGGCAACCCCCTTCATCTCGGGGGGGGGGGGGGGGGGGGGGGGGGGGGGGGGGGGGGGGGGGGGGGGGGGGCGCTCGATGGCAGTACCAGCGTCCTGGTACTACCCCTGCTCTCCACCACTCAACTCTATGATGTTGTTTACCTGCTCTGCCCCCACTCGTTCCACTTTATCCAGATCCACCGGGATGCTGCCTCTGCCTGCTTGGTGATGTTGGCTACCAGCCTCTTCCTAGCTGGCCTTTCAATTCTGAGCAGTCCAAGCGCTCGATTTTTAAACTTGCCTTATTATTCTTTTTTTTACTTACCTTATTTTGAAGACACCTTATTATGGTATGTAGGGTAGGTCAGACCGATGTGAAAACTGTTGCTATACAATTTACAAATATACAAATACATAAGTAGAAAAAGACAAAAAAACATTGTACAACAACAACATGTCAGGTTACAACTGATCATAGTTAATCCATGGGTTATACATAGGGGTGTCACGATTCAGATTTTAAATTGAAGATCGATCAAAATTAGCTTTCGATTTCGATCATCAAAATCAAAAGCGGGATCAGCGATTAAAAGAAGACAAACATGTTTTTGGGGTGCCCCCATCAACTAGTAGCTCTTTTTGTTTTTGTGTTTAACAGTTTGTTGTTCCCAATTTGGGGATACGATTTTGATTTTGTTATATTTTAAATAAATTATTTTCATTTGACCATATGGCCCATATGGCCACACCTAAGTGTGGTACATTCCTAAAGAAATATGGTGGTTATATCACACAGTTGTCATTCAAACTATTGGCCCCCTAACCGTTTGGATGAAGCCTAAATAAAAGCGGTCAAAAAAAAAAAAGGACTGGACATTATTAGGGGTGCTGATATTAGAAACAGTGGGGCTTCAGCCCAACTAAACAGGGTCTAAAAATTGCCCCCTGCCGTACACAGCAAGGATCTCCATGACATGTATTCACCGTCTTTTGCCACCTACTTTTATATTTCTCTTTTAAAGTAGTGTGTTTTAAAATCTTTAAAATGGGATTCCTGCCTATGTACAGCACTATGAATGTGTGGGTGTTTGAAGGGTGCTATAGAGATAAACGTGCCTTGCCTCACAACTGTGAATATGTCATGGGTTGTTTTTTTTTCAAGGAGTTGCCGAGTGGTCATCTTGTATGACCGGTGCTATAATCTTCTACATTGTTTTTGTTTGCACAACAATGCATGCAAAGCACAATCCTGCTCAGATTCTCAATTCAGAGGAGGATTAAAGGAGACCACATTTACCATGAGGAGGAACAGAGTAATAATACACTTGGAACACCTCCTACATTTAGTGATGTCACTCCCTGACTATGCATGCTTTATTTACACGTGTGTGGAATTGCTGGATTCAGAACCACACCAAGCCCTCATTGGTGGTTGCTACACCAATCCATAAGTTACTACAAAGTAAATGACTACATTTAATATAGATATTGTATCTATACTAAATACTATGTTCATAGGTCTATATTTCCTACATGCATCAAAATATTCACATCCAGTTTTTTTCTATTAGGTTAAGAAACCTTCTGACTGCTATCATGTCAGGTTTGAAAGCACTCGGAACGTGTATTATTAATCTACATGAGTTTATATGACTCTACTCCCATACAGCCTGGCTATATTTTGGTTCATTTTTAGTTTTTGGGTGTACAACAATATCAATTTAACAATTTTTGCATTAGAATATTTTTACACAAGAATCATTTAATATATGGGAGACCTTGGAGATGAGGAAAAACATTGTTGTGTTTTGTTCTACCTCCAGTAGGGGTATCTCAAAACTTTGGGGGAACTGTCACTAGACTACACAGGATGGCCAAGACCTTTTCTATCGTGTGTGTGTGTGTGTGTGTGTGTGTGTGTGTGTGTGTGTGTGTGTGCGCGCAAGGCCTTCACTTTGTGTTGAAAAGTGGTGGACATACGGGCTCAGATGAAAAAAAAAATGGTGGGGAGTCCGAGCCCCCAACACTTTTTAAAATGGCCGATTTTGTCTGGGGACTGTCTGGGAATTTTGACTGGGAAAGTGCGTCCCAAGTGTATATGATACCTGTGTGTGTGTTTTGTGTAGCAATTCGATCAGACCATCGCTCCGCTGGCTGAGAACGAGCAGGAGGAGGTGGATGTGGAGTCCGAGCTGTCCCTGCACTACAACCTGGGGGACATGAAGAGCGCCCTGGTCGACGTCAGGGAGAAAATGGATGAAGTCACAGTGGGGAAGATCCGCTCCAGAGGCTCCAGTAAGGGATTAATTCATTAGTTAGTTTGTTATTTATGAGCTTACTTTGCATGTTATTGTCAATTATACCATGGCCCAGGTGAATACTCGATTCTGATTGGCTGGTGTGCATTATTTTTCGATACATCCAAGGCCAAGCAGCCTCATCACGGTCTAAAAATGAATGCGCTAAACAAAATGTTAGTAACTGTCAACTTGGACCGGACCGGGGTGGACTACGTTTAGAAAACTTCCCTGTTACCATGTCGTTACTAAGATCGTCTCTATTTACTGGAGTAATAAGCTAACGTTGCCATGTCGTTACTAAGATCATCTCCATTTACTGGAGTAATAATGTAACGTTGCCATGTTGTTACTAAGATCATCTCTATTTACTGGAGTAATAAGGTAACGTTGCCATGTCGTTACTAAGATCGTCTCTATTTACTGGAGTAATAAGGTAACGTTGCCATGTCGTTACTAAGATCGTCTCTATTTACTGGATTAATAAGGTAACGTTGCCATGTCGTTACTAAGACCATCTCTATTTACTGGAGTAATAAGGTAACGTTGCCATGTCGTTACTAAGGTCGTCTCTATTTACTGGAGTAATAAGGTAACGTTACCATGTCGTTACTAAGGTCGTCTCTATTTACTGGAGTAATAAGGTAACGTTGCCAGGTCGTTACTAAGATCGTCTCTATTTACTGAAGTAATAAGGTAACGTTGCCATGTTGTTACTAAGATCGTCTCTATTTACTGAAGTAATAAGGTAACGTTGCCATGTTGTTACTAAGATCGTCTCTATTTACTGGAGTAATAAGGTAACGTTGCCATGTCGTTACTAAGATTGTCTCTATTTACTGGAGTAATAAGGTAACGTTGCCATGTCGTTACTAAGATCGTCTCTATTTACTGGAGTAATAAGGTAACGTTGCCATGTCGTTACTAAGATCGTCTCTATTTACTGGAGTAATAAGGTAACGTTACCATGTCGTTACTAAGGTCGTCTCTATTTACTGGAGTAATAAGGTAACGTTGCCAGGTCGTTACTAAGATCGTCTCTATTTACTGGAGTAATAAGGTAACGTTGCCATGTTGTTACTAAGATCGTCTCTATTTACTGAAGTAATAAGGTAACGTTGCCATGTTGTTACTAAGATCGTCTCTATTTACTGGAGTAATAAGGTAACGTTGCCATGTCGTTACTAAGATTGTCTCTATTTACTGGAGTAATAAGGTAACGTTGCCATGTCGTTACTAAGATCGTCTCTATTTACTGGAGTAATAAGGTAACGTTGCCATGTTGTTACTAAGATCGTCGCTATTTACTGGAGTAATAAGGTAACGTTGCCATGTCGTTACTAAGATCATCTCTATTTACTGGAGTAATAAGGTAACGTTGCCATGTCGTTACTAAGGTCGTCTCTATTTACTGGAGTAATAAGGTGTCTGCATTCCAGATGAATCTCATGTTCACTGATATTAGGCCAGACCCATATATTTCTCCAGTCATTTGTCGTTTGTTTACAGGAATACACAAAGTAGTATGAGGTAAAAGTTGTACTTTTGAGACAGAATTACCCCAAAATATACAACACCCTTATATTTTTTATTGATTTGTAAGTGGCCATGGTATAAGCGGATAATCCACTCCAAGGTGAAGAAGACCTTTAAGACCTCTTTGGTAACTTGTGATGGCATTTGCTATTATTTTCTAGACTAAATGATTAAGTATTGTTAGATTAATCGACTATGAAAATAATCGTTAGAAAATAATCGTTAGTTGCAGCCCTAATGTCAATGCTGTCGTCTTCTGGCTGTTCCTTGCAGTGAAGTAGTAACGTCTCTGTGTCTCCTTTCTTCCAGTCTCCTCAGGGGAGAGGGATATGAGTGACGGCATTAGAGGAAGCAGTGTCAGTCTGAGGTCTAGCCAGTGGTCTCTGAAAGGTAAGCTAGACCACTACCTAACTTTATTCAAAATGACAACAAACAACCGTTTTACCAACTTACTAAACTGGCGGTTGAGAGCACCTCACGTCAACATTTCTCTATTGAACTCTTTCTCTTCCAGATGTGAAGAAGGTCAAGGCGGGAGCAGGTATGTGTCAATCTGTGTCTTTAAAAGCATTCTTATTTGGTTTACAGATAGTCTGTAAAATATGTTGAAGACACCTTAGATAAATCATAGTATTTAAACCGTTGATGACCACAGCATTATGTTGTACTGTTTCAGGCCTGAGAAAGATCCTACCCTACATCGGTGAGTATTGCCATTAATTATCTCTAAAGTCTTATTCTTAAAAATGTACTGTCAAAACTGTCAAACATTAAACTTTTAACAGGTGTTAATATTAGAATTGTGCTAACCAAGCCCAGGTTTCATCCAGCATTAAAAGTCTGATGCAAACTTCAAAATAAAATACACAGTGAGTAAATGCTATTGGACAGGCTTATGAATGTCAATATCGACGTCCTGTCCACAGAGGATGTGACACTGAACCCGGTGACAGCATACCCCTTCCTGGTGCTCTCTGAAGACAGGAAGCAGGTGAAGAGGGGGGAGAAGCTACAGTTCTACAGGAACAGCCAGCACCGCTTTGACGTCTGGTCCTGCCCTTCTTGCCAAGGAGGGCTATGACTCTGGACGCCATTACTGGGAGGTAAATGAGCCCAGTGGTCAGAGGTCCGGAAAAGAGCCAGGGGGTACCAGACCAGATAAATGGCAAAATAGTAAATGGTAGTAATCTGAATCTATCTGGCCAAGCAACATAAATAAGATGACTTGGGGGAGGGGGGGTGTAACTGAGTAACCATGTTAAAAGATGAGTAGGACTGATATTCATTGTGAAACTCAAACGTGAATATCAGAATGGTGCCACAAGGCTAACTGTCGATAGCTGTATCTAGCGGTTTTGTACAAATGCGTGTAGCACTCGGAAGAGGAATAGCGACTGGTAGTGAAAGTAGAATAGTATTAATAAATAATACCATATGCAAAAGGGGGTTTTATTAACTGTGATTTATTAACTCTAATATAACCCACTGTGCAAATTGCACAGTGGGTTATATTAACTATTATGCAGGCATTTTAGTTATACGAGGCATATGGGTCAATGTAATGCTTTAATCTCCAACACAGTGCATGAGGTCCTCCCTAGTCTCACCAACCAGACTTTAGATAGACTCTAGACAACTCAAAATCCGGGTGATCAAGGCATACGTTTTTGGTTTCTGGCACAGAGCCTGGGCCATCTCCCCCCAGATGTTCTGCTATTGCATAGTAGGACTGCTGGATCCGAGATGACCCTCCCTAACTATGTACCCATAGCACGCGGAAGAAGTTTGCCTTCAGAGCTTTCTTCCAGAAAGGCAGCCCTTTCTGGCATTAATCTTAATTCAAGAAAGGGCTTTCTGCCTAACCCTAAACATAACCATAGTTGTATTGCCTACAACTCAGGTGTAGCCTAAACCTAACCCAGTAGTTGTGTTGCCTAAACCTAACCAAGTAGTTGTGTTGCCTAAACCTAACCCAGTAGTTGTGTTGCCTAAACGTAACCAAGTAGTTGTGTTGCCCAAACCTAACCAAGTAGTTGTGTTGCCTAAACCTAACCAAGTAGTTGTGTTGTCTATACCTAACCAAGTTGTTGCGTGGTCTATACCTAACCAAGTAGTTGTGTTGCCTAAACCTAACCAAGTAGTTGTGTTGCCTAAACCTAACCCAGTAGTTGTATTACCTAAACCTAACCCAGTAGTTGTATTACCTAAACCTAACCCAGTAGTTGTTTTACCTAAACCTAACCCAGTAGTTGTGTTGCCTAAACGTAACCAAGTAGTTGTGTTGCCCAAACCTAACCAAGTAGTTGTGTTGCCTAAACCTAACCAAGTAGTTGTGTTGTCTATACCTAACCAAGTTGTTGCGTGGTCTATACCTAACCAAGTAGTTGTGTTGCCTAAACCTAACCCAGTAGTTGTATTACCTAAACCTAACCCAGTAGTTGTATTACCTAAACCTAACCCAGTAGTTGTTTTACCTAAACCTAACCCAGTAGTTGTGTTGCCTAAACGTAACCAAGTAGTTGTGTTGCCCCAAACCTAACCAAGTAGTTGTGTTGCCTTAAACCTAACCAAGTAGTTGTGTTGTCTATACCTAACCAAGTTGTTGCGTGGTCTATACCTAACCAAGTAGTTTGTGTTGCCTAAACCTAACCAAGTAGTTGTGTTGCCTAAACCTAACCCAGTAGTTGTATTACCTAAACCTAACCCAGTAGTTGTATTACCTAAACCTAACCCAGTAGTTGTTTTACCTAAACCTAACCCAGTTGTTGTGTTGCCTAAACGTAACCAAGTAGTTGTGTTGCCCAAACCTAACCAAGTAGTTGTGTTGCCTAAACCTAACCAAGTAGTTGTGTTGTCTATACCTAACCAAGTTGTTGCGTGGTCTATACCTAACCAAGTAGTTGTGTTGCCTAAAACCTAACCAAGTAGTTGTGTTGCCTAAACCTAACCAAGTAGTTGTATTACCTAAACCTAACCCAGTAGTTGTGTTGCCTAAATGTAACCCAGTAGTTGGGTTGCCTAAACCTAACCCAGTAGTTGTGTTGCCTAAACCTAACCCAGTAGTTGTGTTGCCTAAACCTAACCAAGTAGTTGTGTTGCCTAAACCTAACCAAGTAGTTGTGTTGCCTAAACCTAACCAAGTAGTTGTGTTGCCTAAACCTAACCAAGTTGTTGTGTTGCCTAAACCTAACCAAGTAGTTGTGTTGCCTAAACCTAACCAAGTATTTGTGTTGCCTGAACCTAACCCAGTAGTTGTATTACCTAAACCTAACCCAGTAGTTGTGTTGCCTAAACCTAACCAAGTAGTTGTGTTGCCTAAACCTAACCAAGTAGTTGTGTTGCCTAAACCTAGCCAAGTAGTTGTGTTGCCTAAACGTAACCAAGTAGTTGTGTTGCCCAAACCTAACCAAGTAGTTGTGTTGCCTAAACCTAACCAAGTAGTTGTGTTGCCTAAACCTAACAAAGTAGTTGTGTTGCCTAAACCTAACCAAGTAGTTGTGTTGCCTAAACCTAACTAAGCAGTTGTGTTGCCTAAACCTAACCAAGTAGTTGTGTTGCCTAAACCTAACCAAGTAGTTGTGTTGCCTAAACCTAACCAAGTAGTTGTGTTGCCTAAACCTAACCAAGCAGTTGTGTTGCCTAAAGCTAACCAAGTAGTTGTGTTATCTATACCTAAACAAGTAGTTGTGTTGCCTAAACCTAAACAAGCAGTTGTGTTGCCTAAACCTAACCAAGTAGTTGTGTTGCCTAAACCTAACCAAGTAGTTGTATTACCTAAACCTAACCCAGTAGTTGTGTTGCCTAAATGTAACCCAGTAGTTGTGTTGCCTAAACCTAACCCAGTAGTTGTGTTGCCTAAACCTAACCAAGTAGTTGTGTTGCCTAAACCTAACCAAGTAGTTGTGTTGCCTAAACCTAACCAAGTAGTTGTGTTGCCTAAACCTAACCAAGTAGTTGTGTTGCCTAAACCTAACCAAGTATTTGTGTTGCCTGAACCTAACCCAGTAGTTGTATTACCTAAACCTAACCCAGTAGTTGTGTTGCCTAAACCTAACCAAGTAGTTGTGTTGCCTAAACCTAACCAAGTAGTTGTGTTGCCTAAACGTAACCAAGTAGTTGTGTTGCCCAAACCTAACCAAGTAGTTGTGTTGCCTAAACCTAACAAAGTAGTTGTGTTGGCTAAACCTAACCAAGTAGTTGTGTTGCCTAAACGTAAACAAGTAGTTGTGTTGCCCAAACCTAACCAAGTAGTTGTGTTGCCTAAACCTAACAAAGTAGTTGTGTTGCCTAAACCTAACCAAGTAGTTGTGTTGCCTAAACCTAACTAAGCAGTTGTGTTGCCTAAACCTAACCAAGTAGTTGTGTTGCCTAAACCTAACCAAGTAGTTGTGTTATCTATACCTAACCAAGTTGTTGCGTGGTCTATACCTAACCAAGTAGTTGTGTTGCCTAAAACCTAACCAAGTAGTTTGTGTTGCCTAAACCTAACCAAGTAGTTGTATTACCTAAACCTAACCCAGTAGTTGTGTTGCCTAAATGTAACCCAGTAGTTGTGTTGCCTAAACCTAACCAAGTAGTTGTGTTGCCTAAACCTAACCAAGTAGTTGTGTTGCCTAAACCTAACCAAGTAGTTGTGTTATCTATACCTAACCAAGTTGTTGCGTGGTCTATACCTAACCAAGTAGTTGTGTTGCCTAAACCTAACCAAGTAGTTTGTGTTGCATAAACCTATCCAAGTATGTTGTGTTATCTTATACCTAACCAAGTTGTTGCGTGGTCTATACCAACCAAGTAGTTGTGTTGCCTAAACCTAACCAAGTAGTTGTGTTGCCTAAACCTAACCAAGTAGTTGTATTACCTAAACCTAACCAGTAGCTGTGTTGCCTAAACCTAACCCAGTAGTTGTGTTGCCTAAACCTAACCCAGTAGTTGTGATGCCTAAACCTAACCAAGTAGTTGTGTTGCCTAAACCTAACCCAGTAGTTGTATTACCTAAACCTAACCCAGTAGTTGTGTTGCCTAAACCTAACCAAGTAGTTGTGTTGCCTAAACCTAACCAAGTAGTTGTGTTGCCTAAACCTAACCCAGTAGTTGTGTTGCCTAAACCTAACCAAGTAGTTGTGTTGCCTAAACCTAACCAGTAGTTGTGTTGCCTAAACCTAACCAAGTAGTTGTGTTGCCTAAACCTAACCAAGTAGTTGTGTTGCCTAAACCTAACTAAGCAGTTGTGTTGCCTAAACCTAACCAAGCAGTTGTGTTGCCTGAACCGAACCAAGTAGTTGTTATCTATACCTAACCAAGTAGTTGTGTTGCCTAAACCTAACTAAGCAGTTGTGTTGCCTAAACCTAACCAAGCAGTTGTGTTGCCTGAACCGAACCAAGTAGTTGTTATCTATACCTAACCAAGTAGTTGTGTTGCCTAAACCTAACCAAGTAGTTGTGTTACCTGAACCTAACCAAGTAGTTGTGTTACCTGAACCTAACCAAGTAGTTGTGTTGCTAAACCTAACCAAGTAGTTGTGTTGCCTAAACCTAAGCAAGTAGTTGTGTTGCCTAAACCTAACCAAGTAGTTGTGTTGCCTAAACCTAACCAAGTAGTTGTGTGCCTTTGCCTAAACCTAACCAAGTAGTTGTGTTGCCTAAACCTAACCAAGTAGTTGTGTTGCCCAAAACTCAAACCAAGTAGTTGGTTGCTATACCTAACCAAGTAGTTGTGTTGCCTAAACCTAACAAGGTAGTTGTGTTGCCTAAACCTAACCAAGTAGTTGTGTTGCCTAAACCTAACTAAGCAGTTGTGTTGCTAAACCTAACCAAGTAGTTGTGTTGCCTAAACCTAACCAAGTAGTTGTGTTGCCTAAACCTAACCAAGTAGTTGTGTTGCCTAAACTAACCAAGGTAGTTGCGTGTGGTCTATACCTACCAAGTAGTTGTGTTTGCCTAAACCTAACCAAGTAGTTGTTTTGCCTAAACTAACCAAGTAGTTGTATTACCTAAACCTAACCAGAGTAGTTGTGTTGCCTAAACCTAACCAAGTTTATAGGGGGTTGTGTTGCCTAAACCTAACCAAGTATTTGTGTTGCCTAAACCTAACCAAGCAGTTGTGTTGCGCTAAACCTAACCAAGTATTTGTGTGTGCCTAACGAACCAAGTAGTTGTGTTGCCTAAACCTATCCAAGTAGTTGTGTTGCCTAAACCTAACCAAGTATTGTGTTTGCTCTAACCTAACCAGTAGTTGTATTACCTAAACCTAACCAGTAGTTGTGTTGCCTAAACCTAACCAAGTAGTTGTGTTTGCCTAAACCTAACCCTAGTAGTGTGTGTTGCCTAAACGTAACCAAGTAGTTGTGTTGCCAAACCTAACCCAGTAGTTGTGTTGCCTAAACCTAACCAAGTAGTTGTGTTGGCCTAAACCTAACCAAGTAGTTGTGTTGCCTAAACGTAAACAAGTAGTTGTGTTGCCCAAACCTAACCAAGTAGTTGTGTTGCCTAAAACCTAACAAAGTAGTTGTGTTGCCTAACCTAACCAAGTAGTTGTGTTGCCTAAACCTAACTAAGCAGTTGTGTTGCCTAAACCTAACCAAGTAGTTGTGTTGCCTAAACCTAACCAAGTAGTTGTGTTATCCTATACCTAACCAAGTTGTTGCGTGGGTCTATACCTAACCAAAGTAGTTGTGTTGCCTATAACCCTAACCAAGTAGTTGTGTTGCCTAAACCTAACCAAGTAGTTGTATTACCTAAACCTAACCCAGTAGTTGTGTTGCCTAAATGTAACCCAGTAGTTGTGTTGCCTAAACCTAACCAAGTAGTTGTGTTGCCTAAACCTAACCAAGTAGTTGTGTTGCCTAAACCTAACCAAGTAGTTGTGTTATCTATACCTAACCAAGTTGTTGCGTGGTCTATACCTAACCAAGTAGTTGTGTTGCCTAACCTAACCAAGTAGTTGTGTTGCCTAAAACCTAACCAAGTAGTTGTGTTATCTATACTAACCAAGTTGTTGCGTGGTCTATACCTAAACCAAGTATTGTGTTGCCTAAACTAACCAGTAGTTGTGTTGCCTAAACCTAACCAGTAGTTGTATTACCTAAACCTAACCCAGTAGCTGTGTTGCCTAAACCTAACCAGTAGTTGTGTTGCCTAAACCTAACCAGTAGTTGGATGCCTAAACCAACCCAGTAGTTGTGTTGCCTAAACCTAACCAGTTTGTGTATTACCTAACCTAACCCAGTAGTTGTGTTGCTAAACCTAACCAGTAGTTGTGTTGCCTAAACTAACCAAGTAGTTGTGTTGCCTAAACCTAACCCAGTAGTTGTGTTGCCTAAACCTAACAAAAGTTTGTGTTGCCTAAACCTAACCAAGTAGTTGTGTTGCCTAAACCTAACTAAGCAGGTTGTCGTTGCCTAACCCTAACCAAGACAGTTGTGTTGCCTGAACCGAACCAAGTAGTTGTTATCTATACCTAACCAAGTAGTTGTGTTGCCTGAAACCTAACTAAGCTAGTGTGTTGCCTAAACCTAACCAAGTCAGTTGTGTTGCCTGAACCGAACCAAGTAGTTGTTATCCTAAACCTAACCAAGTAGTTGTGTTGCCCTAAACCTAACCAAGTAGTTGTGTTACCTAACCTAACCAAGTAGTTGTGTTACCTTAACCTAACCAAGTAGTTGTGTTGCCTAAACCGTAACCAAGTAGTTGTGTTGCCTAAACCTAAGCCAAGTAGTTGTGTTGCCTAAACCTTAAACCAAGTAGTTGTGTTGCCTATAACCTAACCAAGTAGTTTGTGTTGCCTAAACCTAACCAAGTAGGTTGTGTTGCCCAAACCCTAACCAAGTAGTTGTGGTTGCCTAAACCTAACCAAGTATGTTGTGTTGCCTATACCTAACAACAGTAGGTTGTGTTGCCTAAACCTAACCTAAGTAGTTGTGTTGCCTAAACCTACCAAGTAGTTGTGTTGCCTAAACCTAACCAGTAGTTGTGTTGCCTAAACCAACCAAGTAGTTGTGTTGCCTAAACCTAACCAAGTAGTTGTGTTGCCTAAACCTAACCAAGTAGTTGTGTTGGCCTAAACCTAACCAGTTGTTGTGTTGCCTAAACTAAACAAGTAGTTGTGTTGCCTAAACCTAACCAAGTAGTTGTGTTGCCTAAACCTAACAAAGTAGTTGTGTTGCCTAAACCTAACCAAGTAGTTGTGTTGCCTAAACCTAACAAGTAGTTGTGTTGCCTAAACCTAACAAGTAGTTGTGTTGCCTAAACCTAACCAGTAGTTGTGTTTATCTACCTAACCCAGTTTGTGCGTGTCTAAACCTAACCAAGTAGTTGTGTTGCCCTAAACTAACCAAGTAGTTGTGTTGCCTAAACCTAACCAAGTAGTTGTATTACCTAAACCTAACCAAGTAGTTGTGTTGCCTAAATAACCAGTAGTTGTGTTGCCTAACCTAACCAAGTAGTTGTGTTGCCCCTAAACCTAACCAAGGTAGTTGTGTTGCCTAAACCTAACCAAGTAGTTGTGTTATCTAACCTAACCAAGTAGTTTGTTGCCTATAACCTAACCAAGTAGTGTGTGTTGCCTAAACCAACCAAGTAGTTGTGTTGCCTAAACCTAACCAGTAGTTGTGTTATCTATAAACCTAAAAGTTGTGCGTGGTCTAACCTACCAAGTAGTTGTGTTGCCTAAACTAACCAAGTAGTTGTGTTGCCTAAACCTAACCAAGTAGTTGTATTACCTAAAACCTAACCCGTAGCTGTGTTGCCTAAACCTAACCCAGTAGTGTTGTTGTGTGGCCTAAACCTAACCAGTAGTTGTGATGCCTAAACCTAACCAAGTAGTTGTTTGCCTAAACCTAACAGTAGTTGTATTACCTAAACCTAACCCAGTAGTTGTGTTGCCTAAACCTAACCAAGTAGTTGTGTTGCCTAACCTACCAAGTAGTT
>JAOPHQ010000106.1:35000-52500 GCA_030340625.1 Merluccius polli | reverse complement strand
CAACGACCCGCCAAAAGAAGAATTTTATCTGGTGGCAGAAAAAGTTTGTATCAGAAGCTCTATGAGCTGTACCTGGAGGAGTGTGAGAAAGAGCCAGAGTTAAAGGTAGGGTGTATACTTGTGTACTATGTATGGGATAGAAATTGAATTTCAATCCTGATTTCCTATTAGTTGATATATTATGTTATATTAATTGTTGTTACACATGCTGAAAGTTTAACTTGCTCAAGGTTGCAGGTTGCAATTCAATTAAATGTATTCAAAATCTTCACCAAGTGTGTTCTACCAAGTGTGTGTGTATTTGAATCTAGTGAAGAAATTGAATACATATATAATACCAATATGTTATTTTTGCATTGCCTAATATATGAATGATTCGAATCAGAGATAATTTCAAAATTCGTCAAGTCAAAATTGTCCTATATTTAGGGCTGGATGATATGACCAAAATCTTCCATTTCAATATAGGTAATTTAATATCTCTAATGATATATATCACGATATAGTTTGTTTTCTGGTAATTCAATCAATAAATGGTCTCTATAAAATATCCACATAGTAAAGCCTATTGTTTACTCCTGTGTGAATGAAATACTTGACAAATTAAAAGTATTGAATATTTTCATTTTTTTCATCACTTTAATGTAATGCAGCCTTTAAAACTAGGAAAAGACAACACTTATTTCATATTACGATATCCAAAATCTAAGACGATTTCTAGTCTCGTATCAGAATATCGATATATTGCCCAGCCCTACCTATAGTTAACGTTATTAACTTGTATATAAATGAATATAAGTAAATGTCATTACTCTATACATTTGTGTTATGGTATATTTTCCTCTTCTTTCAGAATTTGAGAAGAAATGTGAATCTACTGGAGAAGCTGGTGTCTCAGGAGTCCGTGCCCTGCCTCGTAGTCAACTTGTATCCCGGTAATGAAGGCTACTCCCTCATGCTGCGCGGCAAGAACGGATCTGGTAAGAGATGCGTGATGCGTGCACCGGTTCACTGAAAGGACTTCATCAATTGATCTGAACCCAAACCAGTTCAATCAGTTCAAAGTGTTAAAACAGTGCTAAAACAGTGCTAAAACAGTCATCAGAACTAAAGTCTGGACTAAACAGCCTAACATGCAGAAGACCTTTCAGTGCAACACAAACTTGCTTATGGTAAACGTTTGGTAAATGTCTTACTATGTGAATGTCCAATGAACAGGAACGTGAAAGGCAACAGTTACGCCTCTCGTTCACTTTCAAGGCAGGTGTTAGCACAGAGGATTGTGGGAAGGCAACCTTTCCACGTTGATATTAGAGCGGCGCTCAACTCGCAAATTCCGGGCATCTGAAGCAAAGCGCTGACAAATGTAAACAGCAGCTGTGTGTTTCCAGAGAGCTGTCCGCAAGTATGTGGCGTCCAGCATTATTGAGTGTAGGTAACGCTTCCCTCTCTCCGGCCTCCCCTCCTATGAGAAAGGAAATCTGTCCAAAAAACGTGTGTGTGTGTGTATATATATATATATATATACAGGGGTAGACAATAAGGGAAATTTGCCACTGGCCCTCTGGGCCAGTGGCTTTTGAAGATCACTGGCCCCACCATTGTAACCACTGGCCCGGGAATCGATCCCCATAATAATGAAAAGGAACAATTTGATTTAACATTTACATAAAAACATTATATAAAAAAACTAGCTACTATAAATTCTATAAAGCAAGTGTTTATCATTAGATTATTAAAATAATTCATTATCATAATTACCATAATATTTCCAAGTTATTAATAGTAATAACAATAATAATTCAAACGCTGATCTACAGTGTGTCATAAATGGGACACGTGTGCTTGCAGATCTGCGTTTTCAAGCCTCTGTAGTTACACAGCAATGCGTTATCATACACTTCTGTTTTAACACTTCAACTTTTCTCTAACTTACTTGTCTGCAAAGGTGGGCATTGCCCTGCATAGCTCGCAATACACCTCGTTCTTTTCCTCGTCGTATGCGAGCCAATTCCAGCGGTCTCGCCACTGAGGGAGGCTGGAACTTTCTTTCCCTTTTCTTTTCATAATTTCTCTCACTCTCACTCAACTCTTCTGGTGCCTTTCTTTTCTTTTCTTTTTGTTTTTTGCCCGGCGTTTGGCCGGATGCTGGGGGTTTTAGGAACATTATCGGGAACAGAAACTCCGTGTTAGCAGTGAGCAGCAGTGAGCGAGCGGTAGGCTACGCATTACGCGGTAAAGAGCGGCTGTGCAGGTGGTGTGTTTACGTCTCAGGGAGAGCACAGCGCCGGCTGTCTTTGATCGGGATCACGTAACTCTGTGTGTTAGCGGTAATAACCGAGACCATTTCACAGAAGTCATCGCAAAACACAGTACCACAGGGATTTAATATGAAATTAGATATTTGTTTTTTCAAGGCATATTTTTTCACTGGCCCCACCGGGCCAGTGCTTGAAGCATTCTGGTGGCCCGGACGGTTTTAAAAGTACGTCCGGGCCATTTATATTGTCGACCCCTGATATATATATATATATATATATATATATATATATATATATATGTATATGTATATATATATATGTATATATATATGTGTATATATATATATATGTATATATATATATATATATATATATATATATATATATATATATATATATATATATATATATATATACTTGCATAGAAAGTTCACATCAAACATGGATAAATAAAATTTAAAAAAAATTAAATAATAATAATATATAAAAATTATCAATAAACAATGTCGTGGATTTAACTGTTTTCTATTCCAACTGCTCTCTCGTCATCTAAACAAGTCATACATTGTTTTTTGTGTGGGTGACATTTGCAGACTCTGAGACTATCCGGCTGCCGTACGAAGAGGCAGAGTTGCTGGAGTACCTGGATGCCGAGGAGCTGCCCCCCATCCTGGTCGACCTGCTGGAGAAGTCCCAGGTAACACTCCCTGCTGGAGTCATTATAGGGCTTGTACATTGCGGCGTCACATCGCAATGACCGCCTCCATTTTTGAAGCATAGGAGCATTGCAATGTAAGTTATTATGTTAGTAGTAATGTTGGTCATTGTTTAGTAATTAATCGTGAAATTATTTGTCATTATGAGGAGACATTGTTGTGTTTGAAACTGCCACAGCGTTTCTCTCGTGAGATGTGGCAAAACAACATTTTCATTAGCCTAGGTTACAGTATATTTACGTTGCTTTAGGATTTTACAGTACTACAACTCTCTTAAGTCCTCTCAATATGGCAGAGTATCAGCAACAAAAAATTGCATGATGCATTCTGATGAACAAGCCCTATAAAGGACTCTCATGCACTCACACCCGTCATTGGATTAAAATGGGCTAGAATAGGCTAGTGGTTAAACTTATGGTTACTTGACTCGCACCGAAAGGTTCTGGGTTTGAATTTGAACTCCCAATGCAATCTACCTGTAGACATCCCTAAGCAAGATGCTCAACTGATGGTCTCCCTACCTGCTCATTAATGGCAATGTGTTTTAAATTCACATTTTTCTTGTTGGAGTGCAATGTGTTGTGCATTGCGTCACACGCACACTGTTTGTCCATATTGTTTTTGGCCCATCTCTCTGCAGACAATGCAATAGTATTTGTTATCTATATTTCTATATCAAATAATAATATAATTATTATTATTATTAAACATATGGTCTTTAAGTGTACAATGTGTTTAATGGCATTAATGAATTATGAGAATAGAAGTGTGCAGCATATTCTTCATTTTGCTATCTGTTGAAATAAATACATGTGGCTCATAGAAGGAGTTGCTGCGTTACAGGTGAACATCTTCCACTGTGGCTGTGTGATCGTTGAGGTGAGGGACTACAGACAGTCTGGTAGTGCCAAGATGCCCTCCTACCAGAGCCGACACATCCTGCTCAGACCCACTATGCAGGTAAAGCCCTGTGGAAGTCCTCCGGTACACACAGCATGGGACAAAAGAAGACACAGAGGCCCGTCCAGACCGATGTAACAATACTATCATGCTCTCAACAATCTTGGTATTTGCCCTGCAATGTTCTGATAAAGAATGCTAAAACTGTTAAACTGGTACGGATGGGAAAATGTCAAAGTGCTATCTGATTCAGTAAGGTGAATTGAATCTTCCGATGGGACTTTTAATAAGGCAGCTGAGCATTCAATATTTTGTAAAATTAATAATAATAATAATAATAATAATAACACTGTCTTTTGGCCTGTCTAGACTCTGATCTGTGATGTCCATGCCATGACCAGTGACCACCACAAATGGACACAGGTACACACCCTCACATCCTCTGTCCGCACCAATGAAATGAGAGGTATCTAATTGAAAAGACTGGAAGTGTTTTGGCTGTTAAACTGAAAGTTTGCTGCTGTGTAGAGAAAGAGCCAGGTGATTGCTCTTATAGCTCATGGCCCTATGTGCACATATCCTACTATTTAGTAATTTTAGCAGACACTTTTATCCAGTGCCTTTCGGCTGGGGGTTAAACACCCTGCCCACGAGCCTAACCTGCTATATCCTCTATATGCTCTGAAAGTGGGTTGGTTCTGACTGTGTTGCTGTATCCTCTATATGCTCTGAAGTGTGTTGGTTCTGTCAGTGGTGCTGTATCCTCTATATGCTCTGAAGTGTGTTGGTTCTGTCAGTGGTGCTGTATCCTCTATATGCTCTGAAGTGTGTTGGTTCTGTCAGTGGTGCTGTATCCTCTATATGCTCTGAAGTGTGTTGGATCTGTCTGTGGTGCTGTATCCTCTATATGCTCTGAAGTGTGTTGGTTCTGTCAGTGGTGCTGTATCCTCTATATGCTCTGAAGTGTGTTGGTTCTGTCAGTGGTGCTGTACCTCTATATGCTCTGAAGTGTGTTGGTTCTGTCAGTGGTGCTGTACCTCTATATGCTCTGCAGTGTGTTGGTTCTGTCAGTGGTGCTGTATCCTCTATGTGTTCTGAAGTGTGTTGTTTCTGTCTGTGGTGCAGGACGACAAGCTCCAGCTGGAGAGCCAGTTGCTCCTGGCCACAGCAGAGCCTCTGTGCCTGGACCCGTCCATCTCCGTCACGTGCACCGCCAACCGGCTGCTGTACAACAAGCAGAAGATGAACACGCGCTCCATGAAACGGTAACGGATGCACAGGGTCCTGTCTAGGCCAGACAACGGTGCCAGACACACTCTGGCCAAGGGTTCTCGGGTTGTCCTCTCTCAAGAGAGCTTTCGTAACACAAAAACCAACATTACTATACATTTTCTATCAGATAGCCAGAGACGAAACCTTTCCCTTTTGTATTGAATGGTGGGGGTATAACAATTCCTTTGACAAATACATTACAATGCAAACAAAACAATGCAAAAATGTAAGGGTAAATGTAGTCGGAATGATCTACAAGATGGTGTAGTTAATACTACACCATCACGTTTTAAAATTGAAAACCAAAATTCAAAATCATTACCTTATCTTCAAGGCGTCCTGCCTGTTGTTATGCCTTTACACACACCCCTGAACAAATGGGACATTGATCAAAAACGTTTACTTGTATGCTATGATGTGTTCCTCTGAGCCTGTATTGTATATAAATTATATATTTGTTTGTGTGTGTGTTGTGTGTAGGTGTTTTAAGAGGCACTCGCGTGCGTCGCTCAACCGACAGCAGGAACTGTCTCACCTGCCAACGCCGCCACAGCTGCGTCTCTATGATTACCTACAGCGCAGGAAGGAGAGGAAACCAGCACCAGCCATTGACCTCAAGATCTCCAAGACTGGAAACGTAAGCAGGACACTTGTGATCATCTCACATACACACACACACACACACACACACACACCGTTGCCTGGATTGTGGTGGTTTTATTACTTTTGTTCTTTATTTATATTTGTAGATTAATAAAATATGTATGGTTATGTGAATCAACCTCTTCATCTTTGTTCTCTCCCCCCCATCTCTCGGTCTCTCTCTCTCTCTCTCTCTGTCTCTCTCTCACTCTCTCTTGCTCGCTTTCTCTCTCTCGCTCTCTCTATTTATTTTCATTTCTAGTGTGTGGACATGTGGAAACAGAACAGCTGCCAGCTAACTGTACCCAGGGAAATAGATGTGCGTAAGACACACACACACACACACACACACACATACACACACACACACAAACACACAACATGCCATAGCTCAAAGATCAGCCTAATGCTGAAATCAACTCAAGTCTCTGGTGATTGCGATATCTCTTTATGTTTTTGGCCTGTGCTAGGCGATGTCACTCGATGCTGTTTGTATGCAAAGGGGCATCACCTCACAATGCACTGAGCCCCAGAATGTTTCATGTTAACTAGACATGGTGCCGTTGTTGTGGTTTGAGTGTCGAGTTGCTCTGCCTAACTCCTGCTTCCAACATGGTTCATTATGTTTGTCACTGATGGTTTTTTGCTTGGTGTCTGTCCTCTCAAGGTGGAGAAGTTTGCTGTGGTTGAAAGGTCTCTGCAGCTGGAGGACCCTCAACCCACTGTCATCTGGCCCGCCGAGGTACATCCAAGCAGCAGACACAGCTGTCACTGGCTAACAGATCCACTGAGATAGCACCACTCAGTTGGTGTTGAGCGCATTTGAAATTCAATGATTCACAAATGACCTAAATTGTTTCCACAGTAAAAAAAAATTATATATATATATACAAATAAAAAAGGAATCCCATTCAACCTCACACATTAATGTTAAGATTCAAGATTTAGGAATGTTCTAAATCAAAGGTGCTGTAGGTAAGATTTAAGAGCTATTATTTGAGTGTAATTTGTTAGAAATGGCCTAGCCATCCCTCAGCTATTAGTTAGTGAAATGCGCTGTGAAAATATCCATTTCGAATTGACTGCACCTGCCTCTGCATGAGACCATTTAGATTTTAGACTGCTCCCGCCTCATTTCTTACCAATCAGGGCAACTCTTCCTTGATTGGTTTGGGGAATTCATCTTGCCTGTCAATCACAGGTGTGTGAAATGCAACACTTCTCAATGGTGACGAACCGTAGGGGGGGAGGGAGCAGAGAGGGAGGGGACGTTTTTTGGTTGTTTAGTTAAAAATCTTGCTTCCTTACACTCTTTTCAGCTCTCTCTCTTTACAACTTACATACCGCACCTTTAAGTTTGTAATTCACATGAAGCAAATAGATGACATTAGAACTGAGGACACTTGAAACAGAGGATGGTGACTACATATTTATTGACATGGATTTTTGAAGTAAAAAAAAATAAAATTATATATATATATATATATATATATATATATATATATATATTAGGGCTGTCAATCGAGTAAAATATTTAACTCGATTAATCACATGATTGATCATAGTTAATCATGATTAATCACGATTAACTATGATCTATGAGGTAATACTCTTTTCAACATGAGAATAGACAAATGCTTGCTTTATGCAAAAAAAGCAGTTTATTTATTGTTACAATGAGAATTACTCTCAGTTCAAGTAACTAACGTGCAAACTGCATAGTAATGTTTACTAACACAGTAGTGTGTTGAACTTCACATTTGATCTATTCATCCTCATTTTTGTTTAAGCAGCCATTTAACACAAAAGAATGCCCCTCAATGCATTGCATTGCAATTTGCATCAAATTCCAAACAAATAGGGTGATGCACAAAATAACTTCAAGAAAATAATAATTTAAAATAAATAAAGTGTTTGCGGCTTGTAGAGTTGTCCAGCTGTTTCCCTTTCAAATTATCCAGCGTGGTTTGCTTCATGCGAGGGGGCGCCGGGCAGGGGTGGACTGGCCATCGGGCATACCGGGCAATTGCCCAGTATGCCCGATGGCCAGTCCACCCCTGCCCGGCACATCTTTGGGCCGGCCCAGGACTGTCATAAAAATAAAAAAAAGTAATTTGTCCTAACCGGAGGCGGTGTGTTACGATCGCGCCCCCCCCCGTCGGTCGTCGGACCGGGGTGTGTGATGATCGCGCGCGCGCGCACCCCCCCCCCCCCCATTTTTTATCAATTACTGCTCACGGGGTTGTAGTTCAGCCCGTTCTCATCCCAACTCGTAATATACCGACGATTCATCACGCCCCTAGACGTCTGATACTTACGCAAAAGGTACCCTCCCGCGTCTGTGTGAAACGATCTGGGTTCTCATAAACCCGTTTGCGGTGGTAAGAGACGAGCAGAGTCTACAGCGTCCATTCACTCGAATAATAACCCGGTCACGGTGATAGATTACGCTAACCCTAACCATATCCCTAACCCTAACCATATCCCTAACCATAACCCTAACCATAACCCTAACCCTAACCATAACTCTAACCATAACCATAACTCTAACCATAACCCTTTTTGGAGTGAATTGTTTCACAGTAGACTGCGGACGCTGTAGACTCTGCTCTGCGAGCGGACGCTGTAGACTCTGCTCGTCTCTTACCACCGCGAACGGGTTTATGAGAACCCCCAGATCGTTTCACACAGACGTGGGAGGGTACCTTATGCGTCAGTATCAGACGTCTAGGGGCGTGACAAATCGTCGGTATATTACGAGTTGGGATGAGAACGTGTTGTGTAGTAACTTCTCGGGAAATGCTTCCTGATTTCCCGAGCTACGGAGTGGCCCGAGGTTCAAATGTCACAGCGTTAATCGTGCGTTAAAAAAATTAGTGCCATTAAAAACATGTTGCGTTAACTCGTTAATAACACGTTAACTTTGACAGCCTTAATATATATATATATATATTAGAGGTGACCCCGAATAGTCGACTATTCGACGATTCGATCTAAGGAGCCTGATTCGACTGCCAATCTCATAGTCGAATCGTCGGCAAAACACAGGATCATTCCATTCGGGCTATAGGCGGTGCTGAATGTCTGATTTTACATATAGTTTCTTTCTCCCAATAAATCATGATATATAGCCTATTTTTGTATAAATATCAAGTGCAAAACACACTGCCGCCGCAGCGCGTCTATGACACAAGTGCCGCCCCTAGCACACATAGGAAGCGGCGCACTGCGCCGTGTCAACAGGAATATAGTCGTCATGATTTGACGATCAGTCGACTATAGGCAAGACTTGACGAATCAGATTCGACTATGTAAATTCTTAGTCGGGGACACCCCTAATATATATATATTAGAGATGGGCATAGATTCAATTCTTTAATCTAGATTAATCTAATGGTAATCTTGAAATTAATCTAGGTTAATCTAGATTAAAGTGGCTCCTTTGAATGATGTCGGTTGTTTGGGGGGGGGGGGGGGTTGGTGCTACCGGACCCTTTTGTTGAGCGGGGGGGGGGGGGGGCTACCAGAGGATTTCGGTTCCGCGATATATCAGCGATAAAAATATTGTCGCCGATAAAAGTCTTGCGTTATCGCAGCGCGGTAACGCCGATAACGGTCCATCACTAATATATATATATATATATATATATATATATAATATATACATGACATGACAGCAGTGTTATAACCTGTAACACATTTGGTTCCCTCTCGGCTCATGCAGGAGGTCGTGGATGACTACACGTTTGAATGTGAGGTGGGGGGGCAGGCCCAAAGGACCAAGGTCTCCATCTTCCAGTCGATGGGAGACCCCCTGGTCTACGGCAAGATCTACTGTGCCAAAGAACCAAAAACCGAGGACGACGCCTCGGACCTTAAGCTCATCCACCCACCGTAAGAAAATGAAACACAGCAGGTTTACACCCTGTGTATTGATGTGTGTATATATATATATAGTGGCGCTAGTTACACTATAGTTTATGTAATATGTTGATGTGCATATGAATGATAGTATATGCATTTTTAAGAAGGTTTGTTTGTATGTGGCTTAGGGATGGGCATAATTAATCGATGATCGATCATTGATCGTTAAGAAATGTGTCGATCAATTTATATTGTTATCGATCAAAAGGACGTTGTGTTGCTGTGAGTCTTGAAGCGGTGCGGTGATCGCGGCTTTAGTTCCCCGTGTCTGATCACTGTATAGGAGCGTGAATATCGGTTGAATATCAAATATATTTCTAACTTTAAAAAACACTTTAGTATTGTTTAAGCCGATAGTCGCACATCCCTCGTAACTACGCCGTGAAGGTGAACCCTCCCGGACTCCGCTATTAACATGAACCGCTCCGCCGGAGGAGCCGCACACCACACGCACCGGACACCACAATACAAACACACATGTTTTACATTTGATTTTAAATAAAGTTGTGTGCAGTTATACGGATAAATACGATTATTGATTAATGACCGATCGCGTACTGCGGTCAAGACAGCCGTCTCTCGGTTTCGCGTGGTCAAGCCAGCCGCTCCAACATTTTCAATTATTCCATAACTGTGACATTTTAGCAAAACGTTCAGCCTCATATATGTTTTCTGACTAAGGTATTTCTTTTAGATAGTTCATGCAATTGTTTCTAAATGTGTGGCTCATCTTTTTGTTGCGAGCCTTTTCCGAGCGCCGGCTGCATATTGTATGGGCACATGTCGGCCTTTTTTTTCAAAACAGTTATACAGTTTAATGCCCACTTTTACTGCCTTGTTTGATTATTGTTGGCCGATAAGTAGGCTACTTATTGTGATTGGAATACAGATGTAGTCTTGTTGAATCGTTTCCAAACCTTTAAGAGCGCATGTAGGTGCATTGTTCGGCTTTTACGAGCGCCGCATAGGCTATAACCAGGGACGGGCTGCCATAGGGAGGTTCGGCCGGACGATTTCAGGCCGATTATTTTGTATTTTTTATTTTGTGTATTATTATTTTTGGGCCGGTCCAGATTATTGGGCCGGTCCAGGACTGTCATAATACGTCGGTGGTAGGTACGGGGTGCGCTACAAACGCGCACCCCCCCCCCCCGTCAACAATCGCGCACCTCCACCCAGGGGTTGAAATAAGGCTGTTTTACTCGCCAAATGCGAGTAATTTTTGTATTTGTCGAGTAATTTATGAAGACCACTCGCCACTCTGGCGAGTAATCTAAAAATTCGGCGCGATTGCCGCGGACCCGCCAGCAACGGACCCGCTAGCCTATGAAGGTATATTTGGTGCAAAAGTCACGAGCACATTTAACTACAGATTTCGCATGCGCACACTAAAGTCACAAACGTGTAACTGTAAATTTGAAGTTGTATTTTTTTTTCTATACCTTGTTAACACAAATCCTTGTTACGGGTTCACAAATCCTTGTTACGGGTTCACAAATCCTTGTTACAGGTACACAAATCCTATCCTGTGCATCACAACTTCCTGGCCTTATGCACTCAAGACTTTTGCCCCAAATGCACTGCAACGATTGGGGCAAAACACATTTGCACATCCGTGTTTCATAATCTGAGAACATGCACAACATTCGTGCATTTGTAAACCGTAAATTTGAAGTTGTACATATTTTCGTTTTACCTTGTTAACACAAAATAGGGCTACGGGTTCACAAATCCGTGTTACAGGTACACAAATCCTATCCTGTGCATCACAACTTGCAAGTGTCATGCCCTCAACACTTTCGCCCCAAATACACTGCAACGATTGGGGCAAAACACATTCGCACATCCGTGTTTCATAATCTGAGAACATGCACAACATTCGTGCATTTGTAAACCCAAATGTGAACTAATGCATCAGAAGTTGTGCATCTGTGAAATATTTTCTCATTATAAAATGGTATTAGATCGCTGTGGTCATTGAGCATTTTCTTGCACAACTACAAGTCAATTGATACAAGTGTTCGAATCTGCTTCTACGAGTTTGCAGCTGTTGTTTTCCGTACGGATACTTTTGCACCATATACACCACCTAGCGAGGTGCAAAACGGAGTTGTACTTGTGCACCGCCGAGCGAATCGATCGAAAAGAAAACAAGGCGGGCCGGATCTGGATCCTGGATCGCGCCCAGGCATCCCTGCTCATATGGTCCGTGTATGATCCGATCATTTAATTATTCCATTCATTCATCCAAACGAAAAACGAAAAAAACGAGTCAATATATCGTTTTTTCTGTTTTTTCTTTATGCACCAACAATTGAATAATGGTGTTTGTTTTCCTATTTTCAGCTCGAAACGGAAATTATAATAAACAATGAAACCAAAACGAAATAATAAACACAATTTACTTATTTCTTTATATATCTTCCCGCTCCGCATGCGCAATGTAGCGATGGTCAACCCTGTCTCATCAAAATTACGTTCCCAGGGAACTATTCGGCATTCTCAATTACGTTTGTCTGAAAACGTATTTTGTCCGTGATTACGTTTCATTGAACGTATCGCAAATACGTTCGTTCTCAGCCTATTTTTTGCCATTTATTTACCTATAGGATTATGTTTGGTTGAAACGTATCCCAGATATGTTAAATGTCAACATATAACACATTATTGTCATTAAGGCATATTTCCCTTTCGGGGAACGTTTAATTTAACGTGTTTTGTCCCTGATTACGTCTTGAATCTGAATTGAGCATCTTTTTCGTTATTTATTTACCTCTTGGATAATTTACATTGAATTGAAACGTATCCTCAATAGGCTACGTTAAATATCGATAACACATTTGTCGGGGGGGGGGGGGGGGGGTCCAGGTCCGACCCTGGACTGGGAGCACCCCCCCCCCCCCCCCCCCCGGACCGGACCGGCGGCGGGAGGATGGCCGGTCCCATTCCCCCCCGCCGGTCCGGTCCGGGGGGGGTGGCCGGTCCAGTGGTGGGCCGGTCCAGGACCCTGAATGCTCCTAGTCCGACCCAAATGGATGTACCTGCATTTATACATGACGGGCCGCAGCATGGGCCGCTATACTACAGTATAAATGTATACTCCTGATCATTAACGATACAGCAGTGTTGTGTAGTAGCCATCGCTAAGAAATATGTATGCTTCTTTTCCGAGAAATATCGTAATTTCATTGGATTGTTGCGTCAATTTACACTACAGTTCCCATGAGTGTCAGCGACCGTTGCTATGGTGACGACGCCTGGGCGCGATCCAGGATCCAGATCCGGCCCGCCTTGTTTTCTTTTCGATCGATTCGCTCGGCGTGCACAAGTACAACTCCGTTTTGCACCTCGCTAGGTGGTGTATATGGTGCAAAAGTATCCGTACGGAAAACAACAGCTGCAAACTCGTAGAAGCAGATTCGAACACTTGTATCAATTGACTTGTAGTTGTGCAAGAAAATGCTCAATGACCACAGCGATCTAATTCCATTTTATAATGAGAAAATATTTCACAGATGCACAACTTCTGATGCATTAGTTCACATTTGGGTTTACAAATGCACGAATGTTGTGCATGTTATCAGATTATGAAACACGGATGTGCGAATGTGTTTTGCCCCAATCGTTGCAGTGTATTTGGGGCGAAAGTGTTGAGGGCATGACACTTGAAAGTTGTGATGCACAGGATAGGATTTGTGTACCTGTAACACGGATTTGTGAACCCGTAAGCCCTATTTTGTGTTAACAAGGTAAAACGAAAATATGTACAACTTCAAATTTACGGTTTACAAATGCACGAATGTTGTGCATGTTCTCAGATTATGAAACACGGATGTGCAAATGTGTTTTGCCCCAATCGTTGCAGTGCATTTGGGGCAAAAGTCTTGAGTGCATAAGGCCAGGAAGTTGTGATGCACAGGATAGGATTTGTGTACCTGTAACAAGGATTTGTGAACCCGTAACAAGGATTTGTGAACCCGTAACAAGGATTTGTGTTAACAAGGTATAGAAAAAAAAAATACAACTTCAAATTTACAGTTACACGTTTGTGACTTTAGTGTGCGCATGCGAAATCTGTAGTTAAATGTGCTCGTGACTTTTGCACCAAATATACCTTCATACTAGCCGCGGACCCGACCGCGCAGCACCCACCGCCGTCTACAATCGCGCAGCTCCCCCCCGCTTCCCCCCCCCAGGTCAACAATCGCTCAGACTCTGACGTGCTGCTGATTCCCGGCGCTGATTCGCGAGTCGTTCCCTGACTGTGATTGACTCGAGGACTGAGACGTCACGACTCACGAGAGCCAGCCAATCGTATTTAAATATCAGTGAAATGGTAAATGCATGCTGTCTTCGTATTTTCTGTGTCATGCCAGATTAATAATATATTTGAATGTCTCGTCAATCTGTCTCATTGCACGCGACCCGGCCGGGACCCCCACCTTGGTGGATCTTGGTCTTGAGTGAGGGTGGCCAGACACAATGTTGTATTTGCTATTATTCACACATTTATTAACACCATCACCTCCCCCAGTTGGTTTGTCGGAGTTGAACTGTAACTTGATCTCTGAATGGTAACTTAACTGCATTCGTGATTCGTTTGAATGTTGTGAACGAGGGAGGAGGCGACTTGGCTGGCATTCGCGAATGGCGAATGCATTGAGAACGAGGGGCGGAGGGAGGAGCTGAGTCTGAACGACTCAGTGAATGATTCACCGCTACCGGAAACACTACTGAACGAACGAACGAACGACTCTTTATGGCGACCTGAACGACACGAACTGATTCGCGCAAACGAATCATGAAATCCATCACTACTCAGTCAGCACCCCCCCCCCCCCCCCGGTCAACAATCTCAACAATCGCAACAATCCCCCCCCCCCCCCCCCCCCCCCCGGTCAACAATCGCTTAGTGCCCCCCCCCCCCCCCCCCCCCCCCCCGTCAACAATCGCGCAGCGCCCCTATTTTTGTCTGGTAAAAAATCTGTTTGTCTAGTAAAAATTGTTATCTACTCGCCAGTTGTCTGGTAAGCCAAAATTTTAGTTTCAACCCCTGCCTCCACCCCCCGCCCCCCCCCCCCCCCAAAAAAACAAAACGATTAATCGATCATTGATCGATAATTCTAGCGATGATCGATCAAGGACATTTCTTCGAATGCCCATCCCTAATGTGGCTGTGTGTCATATGCTTAATGCACTGTATTTGTGCATGTTTTTTAATGTAACCTAACATTTTCCTTCTCTGGCTTTCATAGTTTCCTCATAGGCTCAAAGATTGATGCAGACCGGTAAGTCACTTAAAAAAAAAACAATTCTGTTGAGATTTCATGATATTAAAATCAAACACCAAAGGACTATCGGAGAGATATTACATTGAATGTATGTGTGTGTGTGCGTCTGATTTCCCACAGCTTCCTCACGCAGTACAAAGGAGTGTATGAGAGGGACGTAAAGTGTGCGGTGAAGATGTCCCATAACTCGGGCAGCTTGGCCCCGGCGCCACCCTCTCCCAGCAAGGACACAGAGGTGAGTCTGGGCCGACACACCCTGCTAGGGATGATGGAGCCATCGCTGGACTCCTGCCGGTCCTGCGGCTGGGGTTTCCATGGGAGTAGCAATGAATCTCTGCATTTGAAGATGAGGAAATGTTTGTCCAAATAGTTACAATAATTGTCCAAATAATATATTGGGATTAAGATTGATGTGATTTTTAAATGTTCTAATTATTTAGTAAGCTTTAACTGACATGCTTATGAATTAGTAATAAATTGTTGTTATTGTTCTTGAAGGGAGATGGCTTGTCTGCGCTGGTCCAGACGTCGGTCCTGGGTAAAGGGGTGAAGCATCGGCCTCCTCCAATCAAACTACCATCGGGAACCAGCAGCAGCACCTCAGGTACTACCTTCAACTGGCCCATTAACAATTACCTGGTCAAGGAATGACCCTCACCTGGCTCAGGTACGATCACCTGGCTCAGGTACGATCACCTGGCTCAGGTACGATCACCTGGCTCAGGTACGATCACCTGACTCAGGTACGATCACCTGGCTCAGGTACGATCACCTGACTCAGGTACGATCACCTGGCTCAGGTACGATCCCCTGACTCAGGTACGATCCCCTGACTCAGGTACGATCACCTGGCCCAGGTACGATCACCTGGCCCAGGTACGATCACCTGACTCAGGTACGATCACCTGGCTCAGGTACGATCACCTGGCTCAGGTACGATCCCCTGACTCAGGTACGATCACCTGGCCCAGGTACGATCACCTGGCCCAGGTACGATCACCTGGCCCAGGTACGATCACCTGACTCAGGTACGATCACCTGGCTCAGGTACGATCACCTGGCTCAGGTACGATCACCTGGCCCAGGTACAATCACCTGACTCAGGTACGGTCACCTGGCCCAGGTATGACCCTCACCTGTCCAGGTACGATCACCTGATTCGGGTACGATCACTTGGACCAGGTACCTTCACCTGACCCAGGTACAATAACTGACTCTGGTCCAACCATGAATAATAATAATAATAATTCATAGTGGTCAAGTAGTATTTGTGGTCATATTAATGGCTCAATTGTTTGATTTCTACCAAATCCATGTCGAAGCATGGGTCAAGTAAGCTCTGGTCACACAGAACAGAGATGTTTTATTACCCTTTCAGCCGGTTTCTATGTTGTCCAATGAGTCCTCACAACAAATGGCATTTCAGAAAACGGGAGGCAGACAGTATGGCTGTGTTTTCAATTATTTTTAGATTATCAAGATTGTGTCATTTGCCAGGCTAACGGTTATTTCTAAATACAGCTTGTTGGCCAGGACAGACTAGAGAATAGATTGAGGATAACCATGATTATTGATGATTTATTGTTTCTGTTACTGTTACTGTTTTGTTAATTCAGTGTGATCTTGTTTTGATGTACTTGGCACACTTGGAGAACCAATCTGGAGGTCTTTTGTTACTGCATGTTTGCTTAGGTAATCCGTACAGCTCCCAGGCCACGAGTGGTCTTCTCAAGTGCCCTACGCCTCCTCCTGTCAAGAACCAGTCTCTAACCAGGAAGTACTCACTGGAGCTGGGTCAGATGGGCCTCCTGTCCCCCGCAGCACTCTCCCCCATGACCTCCACCCAGAGTGAGCAGCCTCCATGGCGTGTGTGTGTGTGCGTGTGTGTGTATGTGTGTGTGTCTATCTTTTGGGGCTATTTGATTGATTTGGATTTATTAAGCGGGCTCACAGTTCTAAACACAAGCTCTGTCGTCGAGGGATGATAAAAAGCATTCCTGTGTTGATTATATGGGATCTGTGCTTCTCTGTGTTTTGGGATTTTTCTATGCGTCAACATTTATCCACAAGCGATTGAACTCAAATGAAAGCCAACTGTTTCATCGCCATCAATTAGCACCAGCGTTCTTCTGTGTTTTATTGCGCAACCAAAAGCAGCTGTCAAACAAATTAACCAGAACCAGGTCGTAATCATTAACTGTAGCCAAATGGGTGGGGACTCCTCCTCCTCCTACTACTCCGGCGATGCTGATTTGACAAGGTGTACATTCCCTCTTCAGTAGTTCAGAAGTTCAAAAGTCTGTTTAGAAATGAAGTGAACGACTTCATAAATGCAGAATGCTTTTTGAAGATCAATATTCCAGTTTTTTGTGTGTAAACAGATGGATGTCCTTTCATGGAATCCTTCTGTGCATTACAAACTAGAAAACAGAGAAGGCAGGGGGGGGGGGGGGGGGGGGGGGGGGGGGGGGGGGGGGGGGGGGGGGGGGGGGGG
>JAOPHQ010000106.1:0-32500 GCA_030340625.1 Merluccius polli | reverse complement strand
TGAGGCACTGTGTTATATGGACCACATAGCCTGTATTATATGGACCTATCACATAGCCTGCTATGCCAGCCCAAACATACCTCTCTAGACACAGCTTGATATGGCAGCAAATGCGTACATTTGCCTTATAATCAAGTAATAGTTTTTTTATTATCAAAAGTTTTACGTTTATTGTCATGTATGTCATAACAATGTAACATCATCACCAGTAATTCAATTATTTCTCTCTGAGCCAACAACTTTACATAAGTACAATAGGCATAGTAAGCTATAGAATAAAAACAGTATTTAAATAGTAGCTATACAAAATCTAAAATGCAAAGAAGCAGTTTTATTATTATTTTTTACTTCATATGCAGTATGACGCAAGGATCATCTGCGTAGTACAAAAACACACTTGGTTGTGATTATAAATGCAATTTAAAAAAGTAGCAAATGCTATGTATATAATGAAAAATGACCCGTATAGTGACCTTTGACCCGTGTTGCAGGGTGAACAGGGGGTCGAGCAGAGCTTGGGCAACCAACAAACGGCCGTCATCAACCTTGGAGTAGGGGGCTTCATGTCTCCCCAGGGCGCAGGTAGGACATGTGCACACACACACACACGCGCGCTTCAGTAACCTGCCATCCAGGTGATTAGACATATCTCAAATATCAATAAATATCACATATTTATTGATATATGAGATATGTCTAATCACCTTTTTCTAATATGGTCACTCTTCTTGAGTGAGTTGGAGCCAATTGTGGAAATGCCATTAGACCAGCTTCCATGACGATATTATGTTGATAGACAAGACAAAAAAATCGGAAACAGTTTAGTTTGTTGGATTCATTAAATGACAGAAGATATTACAAGCAGGGGAAAAGCATCACTGCTTTTGAACATTCGGGAGGTTGGCAATAAGAACAAAGAAAAAGGCAATCTAAAAAGAGGGCAGCGAGTTGGAAAAAGGCGGTAATTGATGTCTGAAACATTCTACATTGTTGTGTTGTGCTTTGTTTGTGTTTACCCCCCTCCCCACCACCATCACCACCTTGCAAATCTGCCCTCTGCTATCTCTTATTCCTCCTTAATCCTCTTCACTTACCTTTCCCGCTCTTTTACCCTCCACCTTTCTCTCCAACTCATTTTAACAATGTCCACGTGTCTGATCAATGCCACCATTCCCGCCTTATCCTGTGCTCTTCCTTTCAATCCTTCCTCCCTTGTGTTGAAAAATCACCCCCATACCCCTTCAACCTCACCTCCAACTGCTTCGCTTTCTCCCCCCCCTCCAACCCCCCCCCCCTTCCCTCCAACCCCCCCCCCCCCCGCCCCCCCCCCCCCCCCCCGCCCCTCCCAAAACTCTTCTCTTCTACCTCCTCCCCTCCGTGGGGGAGGGGGTGTGCCTCCCCACCTTACCCCCACCCCACCCCCTCAGTGCTGTCCCAGCTGGGCTGTGGGCTGGACGGGCCCAGTCCGCTGCTGCCTTCTCCCGGGCTTCAGCACCAGCTTCAGCCACACATCCAAGTAATCCAGCCGCATCCTTCCAAACCATGCAACACACCTGTCTGTCTGTAGAGGGGGAGACACAGACTCTCTCTCTCTCACACACACACACACACACACACACACACACACACACACACACACACACACACACACACACACACACACACATATACACACACACACACACACACACACATACATACACACACACACACACACACACACACACACACACACACACACTCAAAGACATGACCGTAGAGACGCTGTGGACATTTAGGCAGGCAAATACTTTTATGTTGAGTGCCTTTTTTATATTTATCAGGGTACTCATGGAGGTATTAAAAGTATTGAAGTCTTAAATTCAAAATGTCCATTTAAGGCCTTAAAAGGCCTAAGGAAAAGGAATATAATTTGCATAGGTCTTAAATATGTTGTCGGGAGAGGAAAAATAATTAACCTCAAACCAATACATGGCAAATATTTATGTATTTTATGTGAAATAGATATTTGCATGAGCTGTGTTGACATGGCGTGATAACTTCATGTGCGTGCACTAAGGATACTTTTCTTGTCAGACAAGCAGCACTGCTAAGATAAACTGACAGAATTAGAACAAATAACAATACAAATAAATGTGTATACAATTCCAGGTTGAGGACTATCATTTACCTATACCCCGCTTGGGTGTGCCATTGGTATTAAATTGTGTTCTAAGTGGTAAAAAGTCTTAAATTGAACTTTTTGAAACCTGCAGATACCTGATGGGAGTGGTCACACCAACACACTCTTATGTTCTGCCCCTTGGGAATGATCATCATTCTGGATTCTGGTGTTTGCAATATTTTCAAGCTTTGACAAGAAGATTATGGAATTTAATCAGATTACCAGATAATCGATCATGCAATTACAGTGTCCTATAAATCTGTTTCTCGGCCATGGGATATCGCCAAGGCCCCGTCGTCTGATTATTTATGGTTTGTGCGAATCAACGCTTGGTGTGGCAATGCTTTACTCAACTCAACTATGCTATCATGAGGTTACTGAGCAAGAGATTTACAGATGAAAAACGAGATAAACTCAGCTGCCTCTTCCTGGGGTAGGAATGTCTACTGTTGCATCTCCAAAACGGTGATGTTGTGACCCCACTCTGCAGACGTACTCTAATTCCCTGCCCTGGTGCTCCTCAGCTGTCCTGCATCACTACCCCAAAACACAGCCCCTCTCTCTCTCTCTCTCTCTCTCTTCACTGTCACTGTCACTCACTCACGTGCGCTTCTGGCTTCAGCATCTACAATGTCTGCCATCTCCTTCTCACTGCAACCCATTAACCTCTTGTCTGTGGACCATGTCTGTACCGCCCTTTAACTCTGCTTTTCTAACCTTCATGGTTATGCTTGTATTGGAGGTCACAGGTCAAGCACAGACTGGCCATAGCACCAGTTTGGTGCTAGGGCTGTTTGGTGCTATCGACCTTGTGCGTTTTTGAATGTCGGAGCTTGGACTAAAGCCTGGTTTTGAATAAGGCAATAGGCTTACATAAAATACCCTTTTTAAATACACAAATGAATTTCCCCAGCACCTGGTTACACACATGCCCTCATTCACACAGGCTGTTGGCTGCCATTGCTTGCACTGTGGCTAGGATTTGGCTTACAGACTTGGGATAGTTTTGACCATCACCTTACACTTACACTTCGCATGAGTAAGTAGACTCTGTGAATGTGTCAGAGACCTGACCGATTCTACTTACTCATGCTAAGTTTAAAGGTCACAAAGAAGAACAGGTCAAGTCAAATTGACTGCCCAGGCTACCACTGGATTCATAGGAAGACTAGCCATCATGTGTTTAACTTAACTCTTCTACAGCACTGAAAATGGGCAGATCTAAATCCCCTATGGAATTACTACACCAGCAAATCCTCCCCATTTGTAATGTCTTCTACGTGGTTACATTATTTTTGAATGAGTTCATGCTACAAATGACCCCTTCTGTAGTCGCCAAGGTAACTTGATATTCTCTTCTAATGGTGTATTTTCTCCTATTTCCCCCCCCCCCCCCCATCTTTGGTTAGTTGCAATTCTTGCAGCACCAAATGCAGCAGCGAATGGCTTTGGGAGCAGCGGTCCCCCGGGAGGAGCCGGCGCCACTGCATACCGCCAACCTGCCAAGAAGTAAGAGGAAGAGGAGCACGCCACAAGCCCTGCCCAAATGATGATGCAATCTTCACACCCCTCCTCCCCCAACTCGCGTGACATCATGAGGACAAACTGATCCATACTGTGGTCTGCCAGGCTCACTGTGGAGACTGGCAGACAAAAAAAGGACATTTTGCAAACTTTGTATCAATTTGTTTCTGCTTTTTTTTGTAGCTAAGGAAATAATTATAAGGTTTGTAAGACGGTCATCACATGGTGTTGAAGAACCGAAACTTTGTTCTGTGGTCGTGGAGGATAGGGATTTTGTTCTTTTTGGGGGTTTTTGAGCAAGGGGGGCACTGCACATGGAGAACCAGCTTTGTATTTTTGGAGATGATGAAGATGGTTCTCTCATGGGCAGAGGGCTTCCACAGAATCCTACTTCCTCCCGGGGAGGAGGAAGTAGGATAACCCTGTACTGAAGCTGCTCGACTGAAAGGGTCATGGGTGTGCATTTTTAGGGGGATCCCTTCGTTCCTCAGCCTGCCTGATCCTACTATCTCAGCTCACGGTCGACCAGGGCAGGAACTGCCTTGAAGCACAGGTCCACAACGGTCTTGGTCGGAGAGTAAAACACTAGAATCAAAAGCCACCAAGATGACTGCTGAATGCACGGTTGAGCAATCGCTCCTTCTGATTGGTTCAAGAGCCAAAGTATGGCACTTGTGCCGTTGATGAAGTGAAAATGGCACCACTTTGAGCCAATCAGAAACAAAGCCATTGGGATAACATGTGTTTCACCCCATTTGGCAGTGTCCCCGTGGGATTGAGTGTTACCGAGTTAACTCTTCAATCCTAGTGGTGGTAGTAGTGGGTTGGGGCAGCCCTTTACCTCTGTAGGTCTACTCTTAATCAGCCTGGCACATGGGCTCAAGCGAGGACTCGGAACCCAACATGCAAGACGGTGTACCTGCTTCTTTTGTACAGCACATTCTGAGAACGCCTTTCCTTTTAACTAGCTCCAGAGCCAAGAGTGTATTCTTACGAGAGCGTGTGTGTGAGAGAGCGAGAGAGAGAGTGTTTGTGTGTGTGTCTGAGATATTTCTGAACACTGAGGAATAATTTTTTTAAACAGTCTTTGTCAGCAGTTTTATTGTTATGGAGAAAAAAAAGAATATATATTGACAATTGAAAAATACAAGTTTTAGATATAAAAACAAAAAAGGGCTGCTTGTGACTTTATTTTTTTGACTTGACGCTTTGAGCGACTTTATCGATGAGTTTATGGATCTCTCTGTGGCGTGCCTGTGCTCGGCTGATACACTCCTGCAGTCTCTCTCCGGATAGCGATGTCCCACCTGACATCGGGAGAGGCACAAAAAATAAGGGTGTTAGTGTATGAATGGGGCACTCCGGGAACATGAGCCTGGTCTTGTCCAAAAGATTTGTGGAATCTGCTTTTTTAGCTTCAAATATCCACACAAACCCTTAAATTGTCCGGTCAATTCTTTATTTACAGAAAAGTCGCTTAACCGCAAACCCAATACTTTTCAACTTAAACAGAAAGTGGAATTTATGAATATGCAAATAATGGTTTGGGTGATGGCAACATAACATCTGCTGTAGTGTGGCCAAATAGTTTTCCAATTTTGAATGGTGATGTTTGATGAAGACCAGAAAACTCATCAAGGCCACTCTTAATAGCCACCCACCATCTTATCTCAATGTCAAAATGGTAAGAGGCCATTACAAAACAGCTGAATTGCAACACAATCCGGGTGTTAACGGTACAAGGTTGGATGTCTGACCTGGTTTGTGGACAGAACAGAGGCGCTCATCTTCATCTGTGACCACGGTGAGCTGAGCTGTGGACAGCCGCTCCTCCTCAGCAGTTGGGTCTACGATCAGCACGGAGCTATGACACAAGACACAGCAGAGCAATGAGGTCGGAGGCCTTTACATGAACCATCAACATAACTGAATCAATAGTGATGCATCTCAAGTGGTGTCTTTTCCTTTCCATAACATGGTCCCCGTTCAATCTATTCTAGCAGAGTAACAATCAAGTCCTCTTCTACTTGGTTCCATCTACTTAACTAAGTGTTCAAATTTCAGATGAATAATTGTTGCTAAAAAAGCTAAATCTAGTTATCTTGTGATAAATAGTTGATCTTGTCAATGTCATCAAAGAAGCAAGAGGAATGATATTGACTTAATGACATATTTAGGAATGAAGGAAAAAATACTTGTGCTCACTTGTCAAACACACAGAACGAGGAGGCGACCGGGTGCCTGTGAACCTGCAGTGGCTTTCTAGTTTTTAAATCCACTTCTGGCAGACTGGTCTCTGCATTTACTGTGACTTCTGGAAGTTGTGCTGTGAAGAAATAATTGGAGTACACAAATTGACAGCTTAGGAATCATGGCAGAAGCTAAACAAAAAGATAGAAAGGAAAAAGTTGATATTCAAAGAGTAGTCGTGTACTGTACAATATTAGACCACCTGTTTGTTTAACTAGCATTTCAATCAAAATGTCAGTAAAATGTAAAGTAATTTACACAATTACCAGAAACATATAGGGGACGTAGTTCAGAAAGATAAATTGTAGCAGAAGCGCCATAATGGCCGTGTGTGCGTGTGTCTTACCATGCTTGAGCGCTGCAAGCAGGGCGATGATACAAGCATCCAACAAGTTGCCGTCATAGTCGAGACACATGAGGTCACAGTACAGCACCCAGCACAGCTACAGAAGACATCAACCATAGCCAACATAAATTAATAACTTCAGTACCAACCAGGATCCTAAATCTGACATTGCATCACACCACATGTCATTTACATTTAGTGCATTCAGCAGATGCTTTTGTCCACTCCAAAGTGACTTACAATAAGTACATTTGTCAGTAGAAAGTAAAACAATTTATCACTGTCGGTACAGCAAAGACGTCAATAGAACAAGTTTCTAAGTGCACCATAATTGTAAGGTTTAGCTATCCTTTCTGATATACAGTATGGATAGCTAGGGTAAGATGCTATACAATGCTAAGTACTATTTATGAATATACAATAAGTGTGTAAGAGTTTTTTTTGGGTAGGGCAGGTTGGACGGGCTGCTGCGTCGAGCAGGGGCTCCATGCCGATTTAATTGTTTTATTACCTTTCCTCGCACGATGCACAGGTCTTCTGTGTTCACCACCTCAGAGCTGAAATGTAAATGATCAAATGAGAATATATTAATAACAGTGGCCTGAATTAACTGGGTCAAGTGAATAGTCACAGAGCTGGGAATGCAGGATAGATAGGGAACGGCACCTTTCGATGATATCAGCGATGAACTGGCTGGCAGCCTGAGCCTGCTCCCCCGGGGCTCCATGCCTGAATCCAGACGAACACAGAGGTGGCAGGTCCACGTTGGGCACTGCAGTACACACGCACTTTAAATGTCTCACAAAATGTCACATGAATACAGTTTTAATATTTTGATTGCCGTTGTCCCTCCACCTCTGTCCTTTGAACGTTTTCTTGCTGATGCATTGCATTTTAAATCTAGTCTCGTATCGTACATGTTACAGCAATTTTTACACTTTATTTTTAAAAACGTGCTATAAAAACTTTAGTATTAGTATTATTAGCATTATAATAATCTTACTTTAACTGGTGACAGAATAGGGTGTGAGGCTATAGACTCCCCAAATGCCAACAAGGTTCTGGGTTTTATCCAGCCAACATGGAGGCATCGTTGAGCAAGATTCCTAACCCCTAAACCCCTTAAAGGACTTGTTTCTGAATTCACTGTAAATTGCTTTGGATCAAAATGTCTGCTAAAATAGTAGTGATAACTCACCTATGTAACCTTTGTTAGGGGCCTCAACAGATGGGTTTGCAAACTCCTGTGGATGATGAAAGATACAGTGTCGGGTTAGGTGTCCATTTCTTAATAACCCCTGAGACACAGTTGCATAGACACGTACCATTTTGATTCCACAGATGACTGTAGTGTTTCCAATCTTAACCAGGGCAGAGCCATCTGCTGTGGAAATGGATCCTAAGGAGAGAGAGAGGTAAGCATATAATAATAATAATAATAATAATAATAATAATAATAATAATAATAATAATAATAGATACATTTAGATACTTGATTCAACCATATTTCCTCACCTATGTTCAGTGTTGTGGGTCTGAATTCGACCAGTTCTCTCCCGTCCGGCCGGCAGTTTTCTTTCTAAATAATAAATACAAGAGGTTTGGTCGGTTAACTGAATTGTGCATTTGTAGTGGACATTTTTTCACTACAACCATTCAGCGACTGGTACTTTTGTTGTTAATAAATGTATAACAATTATGACCTTTGTCAAGGGATTGTATGCCACTAACCAGAAAACTTCTGTGATACTCCAGAGGCTCAGCAGTTCTGAAGTGGATTAAATAAGATTAGATATAAGATTAGATAAGATATAAGATAAGAGTCACAAGACTGCATTTATCCCGAGCATCAAATAAAAGAAAAATATATAGTAACAATGCAAGTCAAGGCAGAATAAAAATACAACCTATACGGTTGGCCATTGGGGTTTAGACAGTAGAGACGATACATGCACGCATTAACAACACTGTCTCTAAGACTGTGTTGCCTGGTGGATAAGAGATATCGTTGAGCAACACAATTACTGAAATCCACCTTCGTTTTACAAAAAAATAGAGGTATGGTGAATAAGTTCAACTTCATACAAACACCACACAGGGTCGTGCAATACGGTACCACTGGCTGGTGTTGATTCATGAAATGTGGTCAGGATGGTTTTAACGCACAGATCACACATCTGTAACGCATAGTTTCAACTTGAAACTGAGGGGTATTAATAATGACGGTTCCGCTCAGAGTGATCACATCCACAACGTGTAATAGAAAAATAAAATAGATATCATCAATAAATTATCCTTACTTGAAACCAGCCGCCATGATGTTTTGATTAACCACGTGGGTTTGACTTGGGGTACGGTAGCCGCAGAAGGACAGTTTAAGTCTAGACGTAAATAATAGGTGTGATTGAAGCGTGATTGTTTTCTTATATTATTGATGATGAATTTAAAAAACAGCAATGTCTCACTTAATACGTTGTTAACTTTGTAAAAGCCACAACGAAGTTTATATTAACCCTTTTCCAGCAGTTAAAAATATTCCCCACCACTAGAGGTCAGTATTTATTACATAGCGGTGCGGCGGCGCCACACTGATGATGTGGTCCAGACGGGGTCACTTCCGCCTCCACGCAGTGTCCAGGTCTGATTGGATGTGGTGTTGAACTGCCTAATGGTTATGCTCACCTAAGAATGAATCGTTATTTTACTTATAAACAACAATCCTGCTCTCAAGCGACGACTTCCTATCGTCAAAACGGATTGCACCGCTGAGCGTTAAACCTGACGTGTAGCTTCATCTCCAGCTCGCCAGCTTACCTTGTGATCCGTCTGGTCGCAGGGCATGGATGATGGACTTCCTTTATGATTTAGTTCAATGCCTTGTTGCACTGGCAGCCATTGCGTTCATAGCAGTAAGTACAACACGAATGCACATTTGTATCATCACCATAATGAAGTGTCTGCTCGCCGTCGCCAGTCTGCATCACCCTAAGCAGCATCATGATGACGTGAACCTTGTGTCCCAGGTGGTGGTGCTGGCCCACGTCACGGCCCCCATGGTGGACCTGACCCGGCACCAGCAGGAGAGGACCTTCCCCTCCTCCCCGGGGGAGCTGGCTCTGCTGCCCAGCCTCCACGACCCGGCCTCCCGGGAGCTGACTGTCGTCGTCCCGGCGTACAACGAGGAGCTCCGCAGTGAGTCACCATAACTATGTCCACTCTGAGTCCATCTAACTGTACAGTTTAACTTGTTTCTGGTCCATTATCCATTATCAGTCCTGGCCATTGCTGTGTACTGTAGTCTGGTGTATAAAGTAGAGCTGTACTTAACATTGTACTTATACTACTTATACTACAATACTACTTATACTACATATACTACTACTTATACTACTATATAGTAGTATAAGTAGTAGTATATGTAGTATAAGTACTTATACTACATATACTACTACTTATACTACTATACTACTTATACTACATATACTACTACTTATACTACTATACTACTTATACTACATATACTACTACTTATACTACATATACTACTACTTATACTACTATATAGTAGTATAAGTAGTAGTATATGTAGTATAAGTACTTATACTACATATACTACTACTTATACTACTATACTACTTATACTACATATACTACTACTTATACTACTATACTACTTATACTACATATAGCTATGACAAACCGTATCAAAGCAGCATTGGATGTAACTGATTTCAGCAGTTATATAAGCATATGTTTCTAATAGGTGTATGTTTTGCTAACTGGTTATGATTTCTACATGTATCGCTGTTGAGTGATGATGAAATTGCCAAATCCACAAGGAAGACTTTACAAAAGAAAAGCCAGTTTGTTGTGTTTTCCCCCTACGGCCTCTCGGTGTGTGGGATCATATGTAACTATACACCTGTAGTCAACAAAAGGCACTGTGCGTGTGTCATTTCAGTGCCTTCAATGCTGGATGAAGCCATGGATTACCTGGAGACAAGACAGGTCTGTAGTTGTGAACTAAAGACGAATATAACCTTTGAATGACTAACCATCTCTGTACTTCCCTAGCCTTGCTCTTGTATGTACTTCACTTCCTCCTCCATTACCCATAATGGCCAACAGGGGGCAGCATTCAATCAAAAACACGTATTTGTTTTCTTTCAATCTACAGAAGCGACAGCCTTCATTCACCTATGAGGTCCTGGTGGTGGATGATGGCAGCTCAGACAAAACCACACAGGTAAGACCCTTTTATTTTAGGCTTGCACGCGTATCTCCTTTTTACTGTTGATACCAAGTCCTAGACTTGATGATCTTTGCCATTAGTGTCATTGTGGCCGTCAGAATATCAATGTATTATGAGTTCATTCTGATACTGTCTACAAATATCCAAGGTGTATGTATAGTATTTGATATTTAAATAGTGCCTTCAAATTCATGTGATGTGCACTTAAAATTTGAAGTAAATGTCTGCACTCAGCGTCTTACATTGCAGCATCTTTATTAGTAGTTGTGTTTTGGTCCAAAATCTTCGTGTCCTTTTCTTCTTTTCCCTTTCCAGGTTGCGTTACAGTATACAAAGAAGTATGGTGCAGACAAAGTGCGTGTTCTGACCCTGGTGAAAAACAGGGGGAAAGGAGGAGCAGTTCGAATGGTACGAAACATACCCTACCCACCCTACATATCTATATATATATAAATATATATATGGGGTTAAAGAAAACGCATGCATACTTGCACCAGTGGGATGTTAGGGGTTCAATTAGACAGGACCACTTCAGAAAAATAAAGATAATTTGTAAATATTTTTAATGGAAAGAAGCCATTGATTATTTATGGGGTTTTTTTCCATTTCCATTTCTCCATTTGTAATTCCTCTGTCTGAAACCATACTTCCAGGGAACCTTGAGTTCCAGGGGCAGATTAATACTGATGGCGGATGCCGATGGAGCCACTAAGTTTGCTGACTTTGAGAAAGTAGAGGCGGCGCTTGAAGACATCAGCCCCAAACCAGTGGGTGTTTATTGTACTCATATTTTTTCTATGTTGTTACATTTGTTGCTAGTTATTACTATTATTGGCCCTAGTAGTAGTCATGTTGATTTTTACTCTGATGGTTGTGCTTTTGTTCAGGACAACATGGCGATCACTTGTGGTTCTCGAGCTCACTTGGAGCAGGATTCGGTGGCTCAGGTAAACGTTTGACCCCGTACTGTACTGTCTGTGTGTCTGTCGGTCCTCCCTCCCCCTCCTATGTCTGTAATGGGCTTGTGTCTGTACATGATCCTCCAATAGAGTTGTCCCATACTCCTGTACAGAGACGGCTGGGTACTTCTCTTTTGATTCTGTTTTTCATTTTGATTCTCTATAAAATGATCTTACCTGGTCTGAGCGCTTGTTGCCAACATTCGCTTGTTGTGTTTGGTGCCTGTTGCTAAGCTAAACTATTACACTTTTTTTTATGATGTGTATTGTGACGCTTTACACTTGGTTGGTTAGCTGGTTCTATTAACCACTTGATGGAAACAAGTCTATCAAGTTTTCATTTTTGTAGCGTTCTTTGTGTGTTTGTCAGTAAACAGACTGTGGCCTTGTCACTCATTCTGATCTTTCAAATACCAGTACAACAGCTTTTTAATATTTACATCCCCCTACAATTTAATAATAATGTCTTCTACTCTTTCATCAGCGATCGGTCTTCCGTACCTTCCTGATGTACGGCTTCCACTTCCTCGTCTGGTTCTTCTGTGTCCGAGGAATCCGAGACACGCAGTGTGGCTTCAAGCTCTTCACGCGCGAGGCCGCTCTCAAAACCTTCTCCTCGCTCCACGTCGAGCGCTGGTAGGCTGCTGTCACCCCTTCTCTCTGAACATGAAGCCACAAAGTCATGTTGTCAATGTTGAACTGAAACCATTGTTGTGGTTGTTGTTGTGCCACCACAGGGCTTTTGATGTGGAGCTCCTCTACATCGCCCAGTGTTTTAAGATCCCCATAGCGGAGGTGGCTGTAAACTGGACTGAGATAGAAGGTACAGAATAGGGACTGCTGAAGAATGTATGCTGGCAATGTGTCCGAGTATAAGTTCACAGTAATCCTACTATAGTTTGCATGTTTTTGTATATGTCTTGCACTTAAACTCATGTGTCTGAATAGAGTGTGTTGGACTCATTACCTTTGCAGAGTTTCTGTGTTTTTAATCAAGTTTGTGTGGTGTACACAGCCCAATGCTGTAGTAGCTGTCAGCTTGTCGTGCCATTCATTTTCTGTGTGTGTGTGTGTGTGTGTGTGTGTGTGTGTGTGTGTGTGTGTGTGTGTGTGTGTGTGTGTGTGTGTGTGTGTGTGTGTGTGTGTGTGTGTGTGTGTGTGTGTGTGTGTGTGTGTGTGTGTGTGTGTCGCTTTGCCAGGATCCAAGCTGGTGCCGGTTTGGAGTTGGCTGCAAATGGGACGGGACCTGGTAATCATCCGTCTGCGTTACATCACAGGAGCTTGGAGGCTGGAGTCTCCGCGGAAGACGGACTAGCCAATCAGACGAGCCCTCGCATCCAGAGGCCGCCTTCGATAGGTCAATCAGAACTCTCGATTTGGGGGAATTTGCAAATGCTTTTGTCCCTGTCCATGTATGTGGATGTTGGTGTCCTAGTGAACGACGCAATCTAGAGGTCCTTGGCCCTGATCGTTCCCATGGCAATGGCTTGTGGTGGCCATGGTTACATGCACACCGATGTTGCCACGATGTCCAGACACACACTATGTCTGATCGTTTTACTGGGTCAGTTTTATTTTGTGCTGAATCATTTGTAAACGAGAACAGCTGCTGTAAATAATGAATGTGGTGATTATATTTGAATTAAAACATTGGCCTATGAAGTGAACATCTTTGTGTAATGAAAGGGTTTTCTGGGGAAACCAAGGCAGTGCATCAGTGAGTGGGTGGACAAAAGCACTTGAAAACAATTACTTTATATATATATATATATAGATTTTATTTTATTTTTTCCTATTAATTGTATTTAACACATTGTGATGTATTAACTATAAACTAGTATTTCTACTCCTGCTCCCCTCAACCTCTCCAGCCCCTAGGGCCACACCGTGATGGCGCAACCTGTTCTGAGGCACACTGATGGCAATGCTGCTACGATGAAAAGCCATATTTGAAATATTTCGGAGGGCTTTTGCGGTAGTTGCAGCAGGCATTTTGGTTTTTACGGGAGGGTTTGGAAAAGAAAAGGAGGGGGGGGGGGGGGGGAAGTCTGGCACGCGCACTACTGGACGTCCCTGCGCGCGCCGTCCAGCCCCAGGGCGCGCATCCTGTTTGTGTCTGGCGGTCCGCACGAGACCATAGACATCTTATGCACGAGACGGCCTGGACCACTCCGCGTCAGGGGGGTCTCCTCCAGGCTGGACCTGTCCATCAGGGGGGTCTCCTCCAGGCTGGACCTGTCCATCAGGGGGGTCTCCTCCAGGCTGGACCTGTCCATCACGGCTCCGCCTGGGGGTCAACGTCCCTTTCACAAAACAACGTTTGCTCTGGGTCACCGTACAAGCATGTAAATACATTGAGCGCTTCGCCCGCGGGTCAGGTTACTATGTGTGGCACGGTAACCTCCCTTAGTCAAAGGACGGCTTAGTGCCCCACCTGAGCAGGGACACATGGCGTGGAGCAGGATAGCTGGGAGCCGCGGTGTTCATGCTGCAGTCATTGTTGCGTCCCACGGCAGTTGCTGTAAACTGTGAAAATGTCAAACTTCTAGACTCAGTGTCGCCAGCCAGGCTTGCGTCATTAACTGGACCAGTCACGGCGCGCACAATGAGGATTGTATCCATCCGCAATGAAAAATACCTCAGTTTGGCTCATCACATTGGATATTGAACCGATGAAGACCATGCCAACATGTTTTATGTTACAAGTAGACCTACCGGCTGGTAAGGGTGAAATAAAAAGCGAAAATAAAACCTTGTGTGCACACAGGTGCGTGTGGGTGTTGGAACAGGCCAACATGTTATATTGAACATAATCCTGTATTTAAAACAAGCTAATCATACGTAGGCTAACAATCACTGCATTAAAGTTATCGAAGAAAAAGTTGCCAAATTGCATTTGGTATGCATGAATGAACAGCAAGATGCAGTAATAGTGCTTTTCTTTCTTCCAACATAGGCATTCAATATCAATGCCTGTATCCAATTGGAAAACTAAGCTAATGGACGATGTTTTTTTGTAAATGACAGACTTGTGAATGATGATTATCCCGTATGAAGTGAACCTGGACCCGGCAGGCCTACTTTGTTATGGACTACACACACGTGACCATGAGAGCCCGTCCGCCCAGAGCCTAGTCCCTCAGATCCTGGGAGGATCCGGCCAGGGGCCGCGGAGGGATCCAGCACGCAGGCGCTGCGGTCCCAGCCAGCCTGACGCCGACGCTGTGGCGCTCGCTCTCTCCGGCTCGTGAAGCCTCGCAAACCCGCTTTACTGCGCGCGCGCGCGCACACACACACACACACACACACACACACACACACACACACACACACACACACACACACCTTCTGTGGCTCACCGTGGGCCTGGACCACCTCCACTTCGTGTAGGACTGACTCCGATGCACTTGTCACACCAGAGGTAAGGACTTTGGGATTATTTGAATTATTTGAGGTTAATATTTAATAATCATCATTGAGGTGTGTTTTTTTTGGTGTTTTTTTTCTGCTTGGATTTTGAAGAAATGTTTTTTGCATGCGCTTATTGACTGATCACTTGCGCGGACGGCCAAGTTTGACGTGAGCTGTATTTGGTCCAAGGTGATGTGGATTCAGTCTAGAGATGATGCTATATATTTTTTCCTACTTATTTTGAGCTGTCTAAATGTGTAAACCAAATGCATCAGATGCCATTAAACTAATTTGGCTCGTCAAGGTGCATGAATAGATCAGGACATGAGATCAGAAAATAATGTAAAAAGAAAGTCTGCGCGACAGGGCAGCCTAGGAGGAAACTCTGGCGTGTTTACTTTTTGTGTGTGTGTGTGTGTGTGTGTGTGTGTGTGTGTGTGTGTGTGTGTGTGTGTGTGTGTGTGTGTGTGTGTGTGTGTGTGGAGAGGGGGGGGGGGGGGGTCCTGGTGATAAAGCATTAGGTAATTAGCCTATCTGGCTGTGTAGACCTAGTGACGCCAGAGTCCTAGGACTGATGCCGCACTGGAATGAGCGGTGACTCCGGACCCAGACCCAGCTGTCCTGGTCTCTGGCTCTGTGTCCTCACATCAGCTATTGTAGTGAGATTATGGGAGACGTTTGAGTGTTCAATGTGTTCAATGTGCGCTCCAGCGTTTCATTTTATTTATTTTACTCTCCGTTGTGTGCGCGTGCAGGCGTGCAGAGTAGTTTCACAGCACTTCAATTACTCACTGGTCTAATTAATAGAGCGACCGAAATGAAACACAACTGCTATCATACGTAATCAGTGAAACACAAGGAGCACAACATATTCATTTCCATTCTCTCTCTCTCTCCCTCTCTCTCCCCCCCCCCCCCCCCCCCCCCCCCCTCTCTCTCTCTCTCTCTCTCTCTCTCCCCCCCCCCCCCCCCCCTCTCTCTCTCCTCTCTCTCCTGTCCTGTGATGTGCTTGGCCAGACAGCGCGGCTCCTGGGCGTAAGGAGCCGAGATCATAGAAGCAGAAGTCATAGAGAGGACACGCCTCATTTAAAAAGATTGCCTAAATGGGATTATCTACCTTTCTCTGCAAACTGAACAGTTTTTACAACGACGTGCGCACTGCCCAAATAGCCTATGTATTTATATTGGTAACATTTTTAGAAAATCTAATTAACACGCCAGTGATGTAATTGGATTTGAAGCATCTTTAAGGGAACCTAACCCTCCATTTAAAGGGGTAAACCTGTGTTGTGTTTGTGTTTTATTCAGTGTTATCAGTCCATTTCAGCTTGGTCATTAATAAAAAAACAACTTCACAGTGCCCCCCCCTTCTGGCCTTAGGTTCCCCAAACAACTAAATCCCATTTCTTCTGTACTTAACCTTTGTCTTCCTGGCTAGCCTTGCGGTTTGGATAAATAAGCGATAAATTAATACCCCCCCTCCCCTCTCTCTCTCTCTCTCTCTCTCTCTCTCTGTGTCTCTCTCTGTGTCTCTCTCTCTGTCTCTCTCTCTGTCTCTGCCTCTGTCTCTCTCTCTGTCTCTCCAGATGATTGAAACCCAAGCTGGACCACTGGCTGCGTAAGGGATAACCCCCCCCCCCCAGATTGGAGACGCTCAACCAGAGCTACCACATCCCTTTCTGTGTGCCAACACACAGCGGAACAAAACAACAAGATAAAGAGAAGGATTAGAGAGTTGTGAGCTTCGGCGTGTCCGACCCTCTAACGCTCTCAAAGGCTGCAGTGTTTGCACAAGCTCGTCAAGTGACTTCTTCCCCCACCACGTCTCTATATCTGGTGGCCTACTCATCTTCAAGCACCCCCATCCATCCAGACCTGTCCCACCACGACAGCAGCGATGATGACCTCCACCACTACCTCCATCACCTCGCTGTTCTCCTTCACCAGCCCTGCGGTGAAGCGCCTGCTGGGCTGGAAGCAGGGCGACGAGGAGGAGAAGTGGGCCGAGAAGGCAGTGGACTCACTGGTGAAGAAGCTGAAGAAGAAGAAGGGAGCCATGGAGGAGCTGGAGAGAGCGCTGAGCTGCCCCGGACAGCCCAGTGAGTATAGGGCTTGTACATCAGAATGCATCATGGGAGTTTTTGTTGGCGATACTCCGCCATATAGAGAGGACTTGCAGTACTGTCAAATCCTAAATCAATGTAAATATAAGGGATGTGACAGAATAATCGTTTTTCGATTATTCGTTCATGACGGCAAAAATGGATTACTTGTTAACAACTTGTCAGTCTTCTATGATCTTAAACATAGTAATCTATGCTATTTTTTTAAGTTTCTAAAATAATAGAATCCTGTTTCCAACACTGCTAATGGTTAATGGTTTTAGTAAAGAAGGGTTTTAATAATGAACGTATTTAGCAGCTGTTTCATTTTAACCAATGCAAAAGATACCAAAAAGCTCTACCTACTAATAATAACGAGTTGGTAATTTAATAAACATGAATAGAACAGGTAGCAATGTTTTTACCTTTTCTGGCGATCCATCACCCATAATAGCTCCTGTGTGATTTCTCTTCGGGTGAACAGCGCTAGTCCACAATGTTCAAACCACCTATTTGCTTTGTCATAAGTGGAAGTAGGCCCACTCTCATACTACGTAAGCCGTGTCGTCTGAAACCTTTAGGTCACATTGAAACTCTGCCGCAACTGAGGCAGACTCAGACCGATGAGTGGATCTGAAATGACGTCCAATCATCCAGCAATCTTATGTGACACTGTAGTTTTGTCCTTTGCTTTATTAAAATAACACATTTGTTCTAACAAATTGAACCGTTTCAGAAATGAAAAGGAAAAAACGATCAGTTGATAAAAACACAATTCTGCAGCAGTGGTCTCCACCGGCTCTGATTCAGACAGGGTTTACTAGATGTTAAGCCCAATGCACACGGTCATATCAGAACATACCACAGACCAACATCCCACATAACAGAACAATAACGATGGTTCTTGTTTGTGTCATGCTACAAATATGATATATGCTTTGGGTTTAATGGAAAAACCCAAGCTGGCGGTGGAGAATTAGGCAAGTCATTGAATGCGCGAGGGAGACGAGAGGAGAGGATGCTGTGCGCTCTGACAGGAGATCCACGCATCCACATTTTCCGATCACAAAACTGTAAGGCCAATTGTTATTGGCTGCTACAACAATACATTATTAGCTGTTTGGCATCTCTCAATATTTATATCGATTAATGATTTTGATAACACATTTTTTATTTTAACTTCAACAATTATAGCCAACAAAACAACAAAACTGACCACTGAGAAACTGTTACGACTGTTACTTTTACAAAAATACATTTCCACAGTATTTTAACTTAAAATATACAAGAATAAATTATAAAATAAAGACTTTGGTAGTTAGTGTTGGGGAAAAAAAGTGAAAAAAGTACTTCCCCATCACTTCCTTTTGGAGCAGGTTAAACAGTGAGTGGTCCAGGCTGCCTGCGCAGTGTGCTGTTCATTAGGATGGTTATAGTAGAGGTATCACATGGGTGGGTCCCGTCCCGTCCCGTCCTGTGACAACACCGTTGTCAACATGTTAACGGCACAATGCACAGGTAGAGAATATTCATACATTTGTTTTGAGGAGATAGCAAACTGCTTATTATTGTAATTAATATAACTCATTTAGCTTAATGTTTTAATATATATTTCATACCTTTGTTTCGTTTTCATCATCACAACTTCCGCATTGAAGTCCGTCACGGCAGGCGTCTATGTTGTAGGGGGCTGTAGTCCAAAGTTAAACTCCACTCCGTTCTCCGTTCTTTCCTGAACGTCACCTGTTTCTTGAAAACTACGACTCTCTCCACTCTGGATTACCGCTCACATATTTCTCACTCGTTGAGGGTTGACGAAAATAAACGACGGGCTTGATTATTAATTTAATAACCGAGTTTGGACAATATGTTGTAGCAAAGCTGCTTCTACTCCAGCTTCAGAGGGAGAATAATCCAGATAGGTCACGGCAATAGTCTTTTTATTGTCTTTGTTTTCCGATCGGGCCGACACCTCGTGCCGCAACCCCACGGTTCTGACTGCTGTACACACAAAAATACATACATAATATCTGCACACACAATAATCCAGTCGGCCCACTGGCGATCGCGGGGCCCTGGACCCCGCCTCACTGTAGGGGCCAGAGCAGAACAAACATGAGTACATATATAGTCATCACTCATGACTCTAACTCCTCACAGCTGCGTCGATTCCCGTGATTAAGCCGCCCCGCCCCCCTTGCTCGCAGTTCAGTATTTTGTTAATGTATCGATATCAATAACGTGCTCCTTCATAACCTGATATTTATCATGATATACATGGAATGATGTGTTTTGAATGCCAGCAAGATACCTAGCCCCCTATACCCCTCATTAATGACATGTACCTAAATTGTATAAAAACCTAATAGTAAATAGTAATGTATCACATATGCATCCAATAAATATTGGTGCAGTTTTACACTTTACTTTACCTTACTTCCATTTCATATGTTCTGACTCAGGTTTGTGTGAATGCCTGTTCCCGCAGGTAAGTGCGTGACTATCCCCCGCTCGCTGGACGGCCGGCTGCAGGTGTCCCACAGGAAGGGCCTGCCCCACGTCATTTACTGCCGCGTGTGGCGCTGGCCCGACCTGCAGTCCCACCACGAGCTCAAGGCCCTCGACTGCTGCGAGTTCCCCTTCGGGTCCAAGCAGAAGGACATCTGCATCAACCCCTACCACTACCGCCGTGTGGAAACCCCAGGTAGGGCCCTGAGCACCAGGAACAACAACAACAACAACAACAACAACAACAACAAACCGTGTTTTGTAATATACTTTATGTTGTGATACAATGTATTTATGTATTTATTTTACAATGAGTTATAATACTAGTAAAGTAATACTGTAATTGTTTGTTGGTTTTTCTTGTATCGTTCTAGACTGACCATGATCGGTGTGATTCTTTATCTGGATCGATTGATTGATCAATCACCAGACATTGTGGAGCGTATGGATTTTGTTGGTTCGGTTCTCTTACGAGATCTCAAACAATGCTCTTAAAATAGATTATATGGTGTGGTTTTCCTCTCTGTTATGGTTTGGAATTAAAATAGAGGAAATAGTAATCTGATCTGATGCAGTGTTCCTGAGCTACATTGGCAGTAATATAATATTTAGCCTGTCTGTCTGTCTGTCTGTCTGTCTGTCTCTCTCTCTCTCTCTCAGTGCTGCCCCCGGTGTTGGTGCCGCGCCACAGTGAGTTCAACCCTCAACACAGTCTGCTGGCCAAGTTCCGCAACGCGTCCCTGCACAGCGAGCCTCTGATGCCCCAGAACGCCACCTACCCAGACTCCTTCCCTCCCCTGCCCTGCTCCTCCTCCTTCTCCTCCTCCCCGCCCTCCTCCCTCACCCAGTCCCCGGCCTCCCAGAGTTACCCCAACTCCCCCGGCAGTGCCGCCGAGCCAGGCTCCCCCTTCCACGTCACACACACAGGTACACCCCCCCCCCCACACACACCTCCCAAACATCCACCACACAAAACAAATACAAATACTGCAATTAACGCTGCAGTAATATCACCAAGCTGAATTAGTTTTTGGTTTGTCGTTTTTTTCTTACCTCTTGTGTGCCTGCGTGGGCTTTGTCTGTGGTGTGCAGGGGAGACCCCCCCCTCCCCCCTACAGCATGATGGAGACCGCTCCTCAAGAGGACATCAAGCCCAGCAACGCCCCGCACACACACAAACTCATCCTCTCCACCCCCCACCGAGGTGACACGCACACACACCTGGCCATTATGTATCATCTCAAATATGAACTGATTTAACCATCATAACAACATTTGTATTTATTGGGTCACATGGAGATATCTGCAAGCTAATAGAAAATGCAGGGCCTGTTAATTGATTTTTAGAAAGTTGCAAGACTGCATGCACACATATATGTTTTGACCGACAGTATGCTACAGCATTTTTACCACAACATACATATGTTTGGTTGTTGCGTCAGTGAAAATATAATATCAGAAGTATTATTCCACTCATTTTTTTAATACTAAATATTTGAATTATTATTATAATTGATTATAGTTATGTAATGGAACAACAGGAAGTTGGAGCTTGTAGGATGCTGCGTAGTATATCAGTAGTAGTATATCATTCTCCCAAATTATTTTGAAGAAAGTAATGAAAAAAACAACTCAATATTACATCAATGACCATACCTGTGTGCTACTTCCTACAGCATGTTTGCTAACTGTCCGTCTTCCCTGCGTAGAGCTGCGGCCGGTGTGCTACGAGGAGCCTGAGTACTGGTGCTCCATCGCGTACTACGAGCTCAACAACCGCGTGGGCGAGACCTTCCACGCCTCGTCGCGGAGCGTCCTGGTGGACGGCTTCACGGACCCCTCCAATAACAAGAACCGCTTCTGCCTGGGCCTGCTGTCCAACGTCAACCGCAACTCCACCATCGAACACACGCGCCGGCACATAGGCAAAGGTAAGCCGAGCAGTGGCGTCGTCACGCTCTTGCACTGAACACGTATGGGGCTTGTACATCGCAGCGTCACACTGAAAGACGGCCTCCATTTTGGAAGCATGGGTGCATTGGAATGTTAGTTAATGTGTTAGTTGTTAATGTGTCATTGTTTAGTAATTAATCGTGAAATGATTTGTAATTATGGGGAGACAGTTTTGTACTTTTCAATACAGTAGGGTAGTAGGGTGAAAGTTTGGTCCCTGGATGAGAATAATAAATACCCATTTGGAAAATACGCTGATCTAAAAGCTTCTTAGACTAACATGCTAATATTGTGGTTTTCATTGTGTATCTGAAAAACAAAGCAATAATTATAATAATACGATATGCGCAATCAAATTTTTTTGCTTTTTACAAAACAACAAACATTGATACCATTTTTTAAGCTAATCTCTCCTGAAAGCTTAAATATCTAGAAAGGAATTACAGCTAGCTATTTTTTTGCATCATTAAGATACAAATATTGTTTTAATCAGGTTTCTTAGGGTTGTCCTGCCATGCCATAGAAGTGGATATCTAGAAATCGGTGTAGGATTTCTATATAGATCATGTTTCCAAGGCTTACAGTAAACTGTGTTTTGTGAGGGGAGAAGAGACAGCTGAGAAATAGGCTGAACCACACACAGACACTCGTGCCCTCGTCAATCCTCAAACACTGCTGAAAGTACATATATTTTCTTGTAATCATTCTCAACTTCAACTTTGTAATAATTCCCTTTAATTTCAACTAAGTAATAATAATAATTCCTGGTTGCCGGGCAGGTTTGCACCTGTACTACGTGGGCGGGGAGGTGTACGCCGAGTGCCTGAGCGACAGCAGCATCTTCGTCCAGAGCCGCAACTGCAACTTCCAGCACGGCTTCCATGCCACCACTGTGTGCAAGATCCCCAGTGGCTGCAGCCTGAAGATCTTCAACAACCAGCTGTTCGCCCAGCTCCTCTCCCAGTCTGTCAACCACGGCTTCGAGGTGGTCTATGAGCTCACCAAGATGTGCACTATCCGCATGAGCTTTGTCAAGGTACAAATTGAAAAAATTATGTATTTAAAATTTGAAATGTGTGACGTCAATAACACCTAACACTTCTTCCCAGCTTCACAATAACATACTTTACTTTAAACTGATTGTGTTGTGCTATAGGAGGCTATAAGGTAAGCCTATTGCGTTTTACATGTTATCCTCTCACACAGTGTGTGTGTGTGTGTACGCGCGTGTAGTCTTACTTGATGACTTGGAACACATTTTGAAGAGGTAAAGGTTATATTTCACTATAAAAACATACACAACTTGAGGATTATGTGAATTGATGGAAGCCCAATGAAAAAAGCAAGGTGAAATGTTTTAATCGACAACTTCTGTTGGTTTTGAAAACAACCATGTTGAGTGCAACAGGAGCAGGTTAATAATACGCTAAAGAACAATGTGAAAACTGAATTCCCTACTTACCAGTGAAACACAAAGTTATGCTACTAAGTCATGATACTGATATCTGCCAACCTCTTCAATAACATACAGGGCTAATTACAAGTAATCCTGTAGGTTTCTGATTGAATTTCCTCGATGAGCCTTTTGCAATAACTTAATACACTGTTATCATTGCCCTGGACTCAGGAGTACAGGAGCCTGCCAAATCCGACCACACAGAGATACGGTTACACACATAGGACCTACATAGACAAACTCATCAAGTAGTCTCAGATAACACACACAGCACTAGACTCAGTCTAAAAGTTCTGCTACCCTTTCATGCACAATACACTCACTAGATTCACTAGACATGTGGTTAAAGCAGCCTTAACCAGCTAAACACGATGGGGCAATTGCTCTGTCAGTTAGCATTGCGTTAGCTGTGCTGCGGTTTAAAACCGTACTCCGGAAACCGGAGGTTTTGGAGTTTAACACGCAGCTGCGCACAAAGTTAAACCTGATTGCTGTGTACTGACAGACACAGGTTCAGCTGATTCCTAGTTAAACTCGGGTTAAACCGCAAGTACTCTGATTTCCCGTTATACTCCAGCAGACACAGTCTTAACTTAATGTTGGATGCATTGTGTGCTATAATTACCAACAAAAACGTAATGGGAATGTAAAGTGAACTTTAATATAATAAAACGCAAATAATGTTGAAATATATTATGAAATAGTCTAGCCTACTTTTAACCTGATTGCTGTGTACTGACCGACACAGGTTCAGCTGATTCCTAGTTAAACTCGGGTTAAACCGCAAGTACTCTGATTTCCCGTTATACTCCAGCAGACACAGTCTTAACTTAATGTTGGATGCATTTTGTGCTATAATAACCAACAAAAACGTAATGGGAATGTAAAGTGAACTTTAATATAATAAAACGCAAATAATGTTGAAATATATTATGAAATAGTCTGGAATCTGAATCTGCCCTCACCTACGTCAATCAATCAATTACTTGTTTTCTCTTGGTGTGCATGCAAACGTGATTAATTAATTGAAGACGAATTAATATGCGAGTAATTAGGGTAATTCCACGCCTATACATTCTCGGAGAAGGAGAGGGTAGTTAGGATGAACATGTCTCGGATAGAGAACTAACGAGGAGCAGAAGTTATATTTATTGTACTGCATTCGAGGTGTTGTGGACACGGTGGAAGAGGAAAGACACCACCACCACGCTCCGAAGAAAGTCTGTTTGGGATGATCTCTCAAACACGTGTAACAGCAGATCTTCCAGCAGAAGACCGAGCAGCGGCACATTTAAAGAATTTATGGAAGCGCTTGAAAGTTGAAGCGCGTAATGCTATTGCTGAGCGGACGCACGACCGAGACCTGAGCCCGTGAGCCGTGAAATATCACTGCTCATTCCAAATCGACTATGTCCAATATTGTTATTGTACTGAAGGCCTATCTGGCGTAATAAGTGTAAATGTATCATACATTATTATTAATACTACTAATAATAATTAATAAAACTAATTCTGTGTGTGTCGGTTAATGGAGCCTTGTTTCATCCTGCAAACTGGTTTAGTCTCCTCTAAAACCATGTCCGTTTCGAGACTAGACTAACACGCACAAAATACGCCTCTAGTGTCTGATGTGAATTTCTCTGAAGACACAGCAGTTGAGATCAAGGTAAAACGCAGCTGCAGGTTAAACCACAGGTACATACGACACAGCAATGGAGCTTAAGACGTCACGTGACTTCTTGCGTCACCGACGAGTTTAAAACCGTGTTAAACTCTAAAAAGTGGCTAACGTAGCGACAGAGCAATTGCCCCGATATGTCATATATGTATTTATTTGTTTTGTTTTAGGGCTGGGGTGCAGAATACCACCGCCAGGATGTCACTAGCACCCCCTGCTGGATCGAAGTGCACCTGCACGGGCCCCTTCAGTGGCTGGATAAGGTCCTCACGCAGATGGGCTCCCCACATAACCCCATATCTTCAGTGTCATAACACACAAGCACACACAAACACACCACACTCGTTAACCATCTCGATCTAGTGTCCCAATACTTGGAATCGATTGGAATCGATTTTAGGGCACTGGATATATCCCATGATGCACACTGATGTAATTTGGTGAACAGCTGTGCTTCATAAAAAGGTGAAGTAATGATGCTTCAGGTCAGACAAATTTAAATGCTTGTAAAAGACAATGTTTGATGCAAATGTGATGTCTATCATAGTCTATTAGATCCTGAATGTGCCGCTTCTTTCATTACACAGTTGATGGGACGGTTCTTTCATTTCAACAGAAGTGGTTACTGTGTATGTGCTTCTTCTCGTTTGAGTTGTACCTTATGCACTCCAAGAAAATGAAGTGGGATTAAAAGTTGGTACGAAGTCTGTTAAACTGTTATTAGTTTGTATGTGTTGAACTTGTGTATGTGTATTATATACTGTTTGAATATGTATAAATATATTAACTGATTTCTTTTTACTTGTCCAATTCAAGGTTCTGTCTCAAATGTCATCTTTAATAGACCTGTAAACTAATGTTATTTGTCAGGGAACTACTGACAAGTTCTCAGATAAATATCATGTTCTTTAATATCATTCCAACCAGGAATGATAAAACACAAATACACAACATAGGGTCTATACAGAAACACACATCTCTACATAAAGTTAACAATACACTCCAAACACTACTTGGGTAGGACGGCTAATGCTCCACAAGCAAGGCCAACAAGGCTAACCAGACATGTTACTTAGTCACAAAATCCCACCGAATCACCAAAAACAAAATACGTTTTGTTTGGCAGTGGGAAACATGGAGTGTGCTAAATTAATACAATTAGTCCTTTCAAATGTTATACTTTTAACTTTTTCAAATGAAACTGGCATGTCCCCATTGGCCTGACCATTTCAGGATGATTGTCGCACATAAGCTTCATAAAGCTTCATTCAAGTCAAACAATGCCACAATATTTACACACACACACACATTAAATGTTTTTAAAAAATGCATCGGCTTACTGCATGTTTAGAGTCCTTAAATTATTTTCTGGACTATTCTCATTATCTAAAAGCACCAATTCATTTTCCAGTGTATCAGTGGATTCCAACCTGTAGATGGCAGGAAACCTCGTAGTCTAGTGGGCGATACCATTTACCTCTCTGATCACTACCCAAGTCAGATATTCATAACTTACATGTTAAACCCAACTATGCAGTTTGCACTTCACATGTCTTGGTTGCCGTCAAAACAATCAAATGTTACCTGTAGAATTCATAGTGCTTCAAAGTCAATATCATGACAAGCACCAAATTCAAGCAATGATAGAATGACTGGAAACCCTGGATCTTCACTTGCTGTGGTCACCCAACATCCTAGCAAATCCAGCTGTGATTGCAAACCCTGGAAAACCTGCTGCGATTGGCTAGTACCCCGGGAAATCCAGCTGCGATTGTCTAGCAACCCGGAAAGTCCTGTTGCGATTGGCTGCGGCTTTGGGTGACCAGGAGCCTCTGCTGTTGCTGAAGAAAGCTGATGACCTCTGGGCTCCTGAGTAATGACTAGTAATAGAAACACACACACACACTTTTGCAGATTAGAATTCAGTCAAAAACGCTTCTTGTAAGTTTCTCTTAATTAAACGACAAAACAAACTTATCCTGAAGTTGCTATAGTAACAGACTAATAAAGACAATGACAAGTAAGAGCCAACATAGGCTTTGATGTCCACAATTAGCAGTGACGTACCAGTCTTTTTTGGTTGAGCACCTGCTCTATCAGGGAGGGTCTGGCCGGCCTGTCCCCTATGGTACCAAGACGCTGCTTGTTCACAGACACGGGCCTCTCTTCCGAGGTCTCCTGGACAACATACATGGACACACACACCCAAATATGTCAGGTTTGGAGAGTTGGGTGGTTCAAGGCTGGGTTTGAAGGGTTGGTTGCTCATGGGAAAAAGTCCCAAACTAACCCATTAGTGGTCATGGGTGGATGTTGTACCAATTAGGCCTGAACAATAAAACAAAAATATTATCGAAATTGCAATACAGCCCAAGTGTAATATCCAAATCCTAAATGAAGTAATGTTGTGCTGCAGTGATGCCCTGGCCTACACACGTTTTTTTTTCTGCAGATGTAAAAAAACCCGTGTTTGGTACAGACCCTAACAAATGTCTCATCATGGTTTTGTATCACTGTGATGCAAAAATGATCACCCCCACGAATAATCCCAATACGATGTTGTGTGTGTTGCCCATCTCGTCCAGCCCTCCCAGCACCAGTAGCCATCAACCACACGTTGGTGTCCTGCACCAATGAAACACCACCACCCCACCCACACAGCCTGGACTCACATCCAGCTTCCCACTGGACAGGGCCTGGTCGCTCTTCTTCTTCTTGTACTTGTCCTTGTACATCTTGTTGCGGTGCTTCTTGCACATCCACGGCTTCCTCTGCTTGGCCACCTGCGTGGTGGTCTCGCTGCAGCCGTCGTAGGTGCACTGCTTGGGGGCGCCGTCTCCGCCGCCGCCGCCGCCGCCCTCCGAGGCGTCCTCGTCGTTCAGCTCCTCCGGGCTGGCGGCGCTGTCCCTGGGGTCCGAGGTGTCCAGCGGGTCGCCCTCCTCGTCCGCGTCGTCCGAGAACATGTTGTGGTCGGACTCCTGCGGCGTGACCACGTTCCTGCTGTCCACCATGCCGCTCTTGTTCACGTAGTAGCGCTGGCCGTCCTTGGTGAGCAGCAGGGTGGACTCCTTGTCCTTGGCCGCCGCCGAGCCGCTGTCGTCTTCGCTCATGGTTTATGAAGCCGTTTCTGGACTCCTTGTGAGTGTGTATTATATAGATATATGTATATATAGATATTTGTGTGTATATATAGGCTATATAGGTGGTAGCATGCGTTATCCGGTGTAGCTAAGGTATGCTAGCTAGTGTAGCATACGGGGTGACGTCCCGTGGATCGATGCGCGCTGAGCTTTCAAACCGTCTGAGTTCGTAGATGTCGTTACGTTAAAGAGGCAAGGCGGAAATGGTGTCGGTGTCACTGAGTCTCCATGTGGTTGTTAATGTCTACACTACACTACACCTAGTCCACGGCACCTGTCTGGCTCCTACAGCCATAACAAGGCTGCTCTTCTTTGGCTGGAGGATGGGTCCATGTTTCTGTTCCTGTACGCTGCCCTCTGGCGGTAGGACACATGAATGGAAGTGAGGCTGCCAAACTGCTAACACGTTTTCAAATCGTTCTCAAAGAAGGGCTTCTTTAAAATAACAAGTGACACAGTCAGGATGTATGAGAGGTAGATCAATACATATGAATGTGATATATAGTGATTATATAAATGATTATGGCTTTATTCTTTTTCTTGATTTTTATAAAGCTTTCAACATGGTAGAGCATCCTTTTATTTTCAAGGCATTGGAACTTTTGAGAGAATTTCAGGAATGTAATCAAATGCTTTTATCATGACACCAACAGCTCAATATCTTTATCAGGTGGTACTTACTCTCGTGTTACAATTATCAAAGGTATAAAACAAGTTACTACAACAAGTAGTTTAGTTATTAATGAAAAATATTAAAAGCTTAAAAGTTTTCGGCCCACCCAATGTTTTGCAAAAGCATAACACAATACACAGCCGGCCCAAATGAAAATTTCTCGTCGGGCCACCAGTCCTCTGCCATTTCACCCACAAATTCAACTTGTGGGTGCTTGTGCCAGTCAAAGTAGCTTTTACTCAAGGCTGTTATGGCACTATGAAGGATGCGTGTCCTTCTAGCCACCACAGTCAAACAAGTTTCCTCATCAATGTTTTGTCTTCTGAACTCCCTCAAGATGTCACCAAGGTCATCAACAGCCTTTAGGTGGGAAGTGTTTCAAAATAATAATTACTTACTACACTGAACAACCTAACCACTAATAATGTGGTTGTTGTGAGCATCCAATATTCTAAGATTAAGCAAGAATATTGGCTTCTCTCGAATGACACATCAAAGAGAAAATATTTGACACTGAAAATGTCCTTTGACCATCTGCTCCTGTCACACTCTACAATTGAACACATCTCTTAAATTATAGTCATTACTCACATCAGGACTGCACAGGCGTTCAGGAGATGACAGTATGTCAATGTCTTCCTCATCATCACTATCTTGTAAAATTTCTACCAAAACAAGTCAGACAATGGTAAACAAAAATCTAATATACACAATAAGCAGGAGTTATTATTAACTATCATGGGCTGGCTAACTAGCCAGCGTTTAATCACAAATCCATTTGAAATGCTGAGGTAGTTCTTTAAAGCTTTATTCAAATACTAAAACAAAAGTCCAGAAACAGAAAACCTTGAAAACAAAGCCCTTAATTGAACCCACTTGAGAACTTGAGCGTAATCAACTCAGGCAACAGAAAACGCAGGACAACGTAGGGAACACAGAGCAGGGTTTCAATACAAAAGCCAACGAGCAAACAAGACACAGGTGAGTGCAGGTCAACAGATAAAGAGACACTGTAAATTGGCAGAAAAGCGTTGACAGGTGGAGCAGAAGGTGGGAAAACAAGGGCACACAGAGCATGAAAAACAGAAACAAAACACACATGTTTGAACAGAAAGAAACAGGATACACACGGGCAGACAGGGAGCAAGTCCAAAATCCTGAGAACTGAGTTATTATCTAACACCGAACATAGAGAGCACACCTCAGCAATGTGTAGGTAGGATCATCTCTTGGTCCAATTCCTGCAGTTCTCAGCTGTCTAGTCTGCTGATATACATGTGGTTCTGTGTCATTAGCAGCAATGAAGTCTTAAAGCGATAATTACATATTTTCGAACCTAACCCTATTAAGACACAAACACAGCCACCAAAGCACCTTCCAAAGCACCTTCCAGCTCATAACTGTTAATTTGTTAAGACAAAACAATTTGCAAAACATTACCGGTATACCAAAACAAAAAGTATTTCTCTCTCCTCCATCCATGTTTCCCTCACTTGCGTCCTTTCCTTACGTCTTATTCCCTCCCAACAAATAAATGAATGAACAACTTAGATTATCAGTGATTGCAAACTGTAAACAAATATGAAATACCTGAAATACCTGTCAATTGTTGACAGGTATTGTCAACAAAAAAACAAAACAAAAAAACACTGGTACTTTTACCTCTGGGGTGCCAGCATTAATGTACATATGCAATCGTCCATCCTGGGAGAATAAGTCATACAACAGGTAGTTCCGACCAAGCAATCTGATTGGTCAACTGGACATTTAGACCGTGCTCCAATCAGCATGACAGCGCACCTAGCCGTGCTGTCTCATCACTATAAATATTAGCCTACTCCGCCATTGATTAAAACATACATATTTCTATGGGCAACATTGTAACCGCCACTATAGGAGTAGAGCTAGAGCTACTGCTACACAGTAGCCTACAATATAAGCACCTCGGTCCTGAAGTTTTCTTCCTCAAGACCGAGGCGCTTGCAGAAGGAAAACGGAGATAATGCTTTTGTTTTGTTTTTTTTATTTTGAGAGCGAATTGTCCCACACTCAACAATCAATCCTCCCGTAGGAACTCGGCACAACATCACTGACCAATACCAATACCAACACTAAAGCACACCCTCTTGTGTAATATTGCTTATTTAATTCCCTTAATTTAACTAATTGGTGAAAAGTCACAGCGTTGTTTTTGGTCAACGTACCTCTGCTGAGTTCAACAATTGTTTGTGACACGGGTGCAGGTGTCTGAGGTGCTTCCTAAAAATATTGTTTTAAAAAAAGGTGCACAGAGATGGTGTAACTAAGGGCCTTATAAGTCCTTATAATCATAAGGCCCTTATTACCGAACTAATGCTTATTACAACGACTTTAGAAAGCACTATAAAGTGCTTCCGAGAGGCGTTATTGTTGAGACAGTAGCCCGGGAGGGGGCTCCCTGATGTGTACCCACTCTTAAGCACCCCTCCCCGCTGCCCCCTTACCTCCATGGGAACTTATACCAGCAGCAGAACCTGTGTACCCGGTCTAAAGCACCCCGGACACTCTGGTGCCCCCCTACCTCCAGGGGTCTCCAGGGACCCTACCACCAGCCGAACATGTGTACTCTCCCTTAAGCACACCTCCCTGGGCCACTCTGGCCCCACTTTTGGGTTGTTTTGGGTATCTGTACTGGCATGTTTTGGGTACTTTTGGGTTGTTTTTGCTATCTGTACTGGCAATTTTGGGTACTTTTTTGGTTGTTTTGGGTGATTAGTATGACCCTTTAGAATAACATAAATTAAGGTTTTAAACTGCAATATGTTGTTAGCACAATTTCAGTGGATACTCATCTTAACAAAGTATAAGTGAAATTATTTTCTTGACAGTCTAGACATAGTTGTTTATTGTTGTCAGTCATTTGAAATCAATAGAAAGATGCTCATTTACATGTAAATGTTTCTTTATTCATTCTATTGTTTAAATTTGAGGTGCATTCACTAATAAAAAAAAACAGTAAATCAGTTAACCAAATAATGTGACTTATTTGAACTTTAATGACACACACACAACATGCACAGGTCACTTCGAACCATGTTTGCAAACCATGTTGACCATGTTTGTACCATATTTGTACCATATTCTTTTTTTCCCTGAAAAATCTACACAGAAAAATCTACTGAGGAGGTGGAGGTGGGGTAAATTAAAATGTAGGCCTATTACATTCTTGACAGAAAATCAAGGACATACATGAAAAGATTGATGCCAAAGTTGCCATCATTAAGATATGGGGTGCATTGATGTCATAATTCTGCCAGTTGTTCAGAGTTGACTATGAAGTTGCTTTCAGGAACATTAATACCAACAGAATTATTCTCAATAACAGGAATACCATAATCAACACCATACGCTTTAATTTCTACTTGCATTACATCAGCCAAATCAAATTGTGAAAGCATGCCTGTGTGCCGGAGTGCCAATGGTGATGAAGATTGGGCTGAACTTAAGCGATGGTGATTCCACTGTTGAACAAATTAATTTACAGATCGCTGAATTCGCTCCAAGAACACATAGTGTAAAGCCCATATGTGAGCTTCATTTGTGGAATCTAGGACCCCTGTCTGCTGCAGATACTGGAAAAGTTGTTGAAAAATCAGACACAACTCTATTAACATCTGCCCACAGACGCTCAATCCTTTGATTGTGGACACTTCGACCCACAATGAAGCTCCCTCAACCTGTTCCTCAAATACTAAACATATACCTGGCCACGTCAACATTTTCAGCACCCCTGTCACCTCGAACTCTTTGAAGCAGACCAAACCGTGATACACCCTGCTGGAAAAAGGCCAGAGCTGAACCAGCCCGGTTGTTGTTACAGCATTCCAGGTCAATTATGGTTCAACGGTATCCATCGATGCATCCATGGAATACAAATCTCCATCCAATTAATTTATGGTTGGAGTCCATGTGCACAGCAAAGGATGTATCCAGTAAGTCTAACAGACCTTAACTGTTTTAACACTATATACAATAGTGTGTTAAATGGACATAACATGTATGTATACAGTTATCTAACTACATCTGTTTTTAAATGTTTTCTCTT